>JACCIY010001376.1:0-25163 GCA_025506505.1 Flaveria sonorensis
TTCCAAGAGCTTCAACAAAACTACCTGGGGAACCAGGAACTACACATTGATGAACTCATATCTCTCCCCTTAGATGAATTGAATGAATGGCTAACAATGAATTGTCAAAGGAGGAAGGAGGTAGAGGATGCAGCATTGCTCCTCAAGATCAAGAAGAAAGGAGACTGAAAAGGCTCTACAAGCATGCTCTTATCCTCTCTTCAGTTCAAGAAAGTCCTGAGAAAGAGGCTGTGGCAACTGCACAACTCAGGTAGACAAGGAAGCTGAAAGACTGAACATGATCAACTACCTGAGTTCCACAGGACTCTAATAGGCATTTTTCCCTTATCATTTGAGTATGTTGAATTTGAATATCTCAAGCAACTGAGCAAACAAACTATGAAAGAAAGAAAAGCTGCTAAGAGAAACTAAGGGAAGAAGCTGCAAAGTCAAGAGCCATCATCCACAAAAGCCAAAAAAAAGTCTGCTGACAGACAAAGGATGATGAGCTTCTGAAGCTGTATGGATTCTCCGGAAGAGGCTTGGTCTAGTCTCTATCCATTTTGGATGAGCATATCAGAGTGATCAAGCAGAAGATTAAGAAGGGAGAGTTGTTGACTTGCATTCTCCATCAAGTCTAGCTCAACCTGAAGATGAGGTAAAGGTGAAACCCTAGCACAACACAACCTGGACCTAGAGCTGCATCTCAGCCAACTTCCTCTTCTGATCATAGCAGGGTGCTCTTCTCTCTCCTTTTGAACCTGTGAGAGAAGAGAACCTAACTAAAAGAGACACATAGAACAACCCAATGCTGAAGACCAGTCCTCTCAGTGTTAAAGACTTCAAAGAGGAGGAAAAGGATGACCAGGATAAGTGTTTCCAAGAAGAAGACCAAGGCATCCACCTCTACACCTCATGATGAGTCAGAGCATCCTGAGGTAGTGCACGAAGAGGCTGCTCAACCAACTCTAATTCATGTAGAGCCTCTTGTAACTAGAAGACCCTCTTGTCCTGGACTTTTACTACAAATCAAGACATATGGTATGTCATTAGAGATCAAGAAGGTCAAGATGTCTACTTCTAGCAAGACATGCTTGATCTTCCTCTCTCTACATGATCTCTATGACATGAGAAGATATTATAAGAGTTTGAGGGATCCTGACTAGCTGATGAAGAAAGGTATGGTCTTAATCCTAATAAGGACTATCAACATCTGAAGAACTTCTCTGTTTTGGTAGCATCAGCTTAAGGGGAATTTGTAAGGTAATATTAGAGGATTATAAGGCTGATGCAACCAAAGAACCAAAAACAACCAAGGATCTTCCTGCATGCATGCACTGAACGTACAAGGTAGAAGTTGCTTCGGAAGTTTTACACTCTCCATAGAAAAATACTCTAAGTGTAAAATCTTCCAAAACCAAAGTCCAAATCTTCCGAAGCCAAAGATGAAGTCTTTCAAAGATTCAGAGACAAAGTCTTCCAAAGCCAATTTGCTATGAAGACTGATTTCTTCCAAAGACAGAGAAGACATGCTTTCTCTAATCTACTTTTTCATAAAGCTGACACACCATCCGCTGCAACTCTGAAGACTCACCAACTTATACAAGTTGGTGAAAGTCCATGCTTTGTAAACTGTAGATTAAGGTCTTTGTCTATAACTTCTGATTATTGTATTTGTTAACATTTTTATATTAGAAAAGAATATGAGCTATGGCATGTCATAGTCACTAGTCAAAAGGCAATCTGCCTTTTGACTCAATATTGATCTTGTTGTCTAGATTAGTGTTTCCAACTGTCTTTCTAAGTATTGATGGTTGTAGGATGTAGGTAAGGCTCTGTTCCGGAGACCTCACGGTTGGTCAATCATAGCATAATATATAAAACAACTTACATTTCATAAAACAACACAGCAGAAAATAATACCAAAAACCATTCATTTCATTAATGTTTACTGTTGCTAGCAATACATCATTATTTTTTAAGTTACAAAAGACCCTTTTAACTCCATTACAAAAACAAAAATATCACTAAGCATGAATGGATGCCAGTCTTGCCAAAACGAGTAGCTTCCCCTGCGTGCAATCCTCAACATAATTACCTGCCAACTAAAATGCTTAAAAGTTAGCGTTGCTGAGTGAGTTCTACTTTTAAAGCATTAAAATACCTTGTGTATATATATGAAAATATATTTTCTTTGAATTACTTCCTTTTCATAAAATTCATTACTTCGTACGTGTACACACGTCATATGTACAACAAGGTAATATCATCGTTCTCTTTCATCGTTCATTTTGTACTTTCGATATTATTTTTCACTTTCTACCAGACCAATGTGCAATACCCTAAACATTGTGCACGAAGCGAGTACTGGGGCGGAGTCTATAAATAGACCCCTAACATTGTGCACGAATCCTGACCCAGTACTAGGGTATGCCACAAGGGTCCCGTCAATCTCAAAGATTGACCTGTGTGTGCATCCTTCGGGTTAGTTAAACCGCACACAGTTGAGCTAACGATAATATGGTCGTGCACCTCCATTCAATTTGCTTGCAAGACTTTTATTTTTTCGTTATGTTCACTTTTCATTATCATTAATCTTCCATTATTTATGATAATACTTTACGTATACGAGCATAAACACACCACGTAAAGTCACATAATAACACATAATATGGAACACAAGAATAGGTCATAAACATGCATAATATCAATAAACATAACCACCAAAACATCCCAGGGTTAAGTCTTAAAATTTCTAATTCCCAAAATTTCAGAAATTTTTCTAAGTGTTCTAGGCGCATGAGCACTACGCAGGCACATGAATCCTGTTTGGGCGTATTAACACTATACGGGTGCACCAACACTTAGGCGCATGAAAAACTTAGTGCATGAAGGCTATTTGGGCGCATGAACTACATTTGTCATTTGGTCAGTAGGCGCATGAGGTACTGTTTAGGCGCATGGGCTGGTACTTAGGCTATTTTGGCAAAAATTCCAGGCGCATGGGAACTATTGGGGCGCATGAGCTTCACTTGAGTTTTCTAAGTCAAAATTTCAGGCGCATGAGCCCTATTTGGGCTCATGACCAACAGTTATACTTTTCAGTCTTATTTTCAACCCAATCGGCATTCTAACCTATTCTTAACATATATCTATCATTCTAAGCATCAACAACACATATACAACCATAAAACACCAAGCATATACACAAATACATACGGGTGCATATATAATAGTTGTAAAACATTTTTAAACATGCATTTTCAGCCCCAAAAAGTTTAAAACATAATAAAAACAGGTCTAGAACTCACCTATGCAGCCAACAAGTATGACTCCTCCAAACTTAAGTGCACAAGAGTTCAAACACCTAAAAACACACCAAAATAAACAACCGAACACATAGAACACAAAAATCGGTTTTAAGGATGAAAAACCAACAAAACCGAACCCAGAACACATAAAACACTCACAATAAGCGAATTTCAGCCTCTCTCTTCTTGAATTGCCGAGAGAAACAAGCTCAATATTCTTCTTTCTTCTTCTTTTCAGTCGAAGAGCAGAAAGTAGAAACGTAAAATGGGAGGCCATACCATTATTTAATAAAATAATGACATTTTGTACTTTTTACACTTTGGCCCCCTCCACTTGTGTTCCTTTTCCTTTCTTTCAAGATACTTTTCTTCTTCTTTTATTTTTAACAAAATTTCGGTGGTTACAAGTCTACCCCCCTTAAAGAGGTTTCGTCCCCGAAACCCGTCACTCTCGAACAACTGTGGGTAGTGCTGTCTCATTCTTCCTGGTCTCCCACGTAGACTCAGAACCTTTTCGGTGTTTCCACTGCACACGCACAAGTGGAACCACTTTATTCCCCAGTCTCTTCTCCTTCTGGTCGATGATTGCCACTGGTTGCTCTACATATTAAGCTGTTCATCCACCTCGATGTCCTTTAGTGGCATAATCATATCTTCATCAGCTAAGCACTTTCTCAGATGAGATACATGGAATGTCGGATGAATTCCACTTAACTCATCGGGTAGTTCTAATCGATAGGCCACCTCTCCTACTCGCGTGATAATTCGGAAAGGCCTTATGTACCTTGGGCTCAGCTTACCCCTTTTCCTGAACCGGATTATCCCCTTCCAAGGTGAGACCTTCAACATGACTCTATCGCCCACATTGAACTCGATTGGTCTACGCCTTTTGTCGGCATACGACTTCTGTCTATCCTTGGCCGCCTTCAAAAGGCTTTGATCTTTTCTAATTTCTCTGTCATAGCCTCGATCACCTCAAGACTTCCCAACTCCTTATGCCCGATGTCTCCCAACACACGGGCGTTCTACACCTTCTACCGCATAACATCTCATATGGTGGCATGCTAATGCTGGCGTGATAACTGTTGTTATATGAGAATTCCGCTAACGGTAGGTGAACATCCCAACTTCCTCCAAAGTCGATCACGCATGCTGGGAGCATATCCTCGAGTGTTTGAATCATCCTTTCAGACTGACCATCTGTCTGGGGATGGTAAGCCGTGCTAATGTGTAGCCTCGTCCCCATCGCATCATGAAATCTTTTCCAAAACTTCGATGTGAACCGGGTGTCACGATCTGACACGATAGACACCGGCACACCATGACGAGCTACAATCTCTATAATGAACATATCCGCCAGTCTCTCGGATGAATACGTCTCGCAGATCAGTAGGAAGTGAGCACTCTTTGTCAGACGATCAACTATTACCCATATGGCAAGATACCCCCTTGTCATGCGGGGTAACTTCATTATGAAGTCCATGGTGATGTGCTCCCACTTCCACTCGGGTATATCCAATGGTTGGATCTTCTCATATGGCTTCTGGTGCTCTGCCTTCACTTGCAAGCCTTCACTTGCAAGCAAGTAAGGCACTTACTCACATACTCCACTACATCGCGTTTCATACCCGGCCACCAGTAATCTTTCTTCATGTCTTGATACATCTTGGTAGTGCCGGGATGAATGGAGTATTGAGTCTTATGAGCTTCAACCATAATCTGCCCCCGTAGGTCTCCGTAATGAGGGATCCACATCCGCCCGAAGCGGGTTCTAACTCCGTGGGTATTTTCTCCCAACTCCGTGACCAGACCTCTCATCTTTTCAAAGTTAAGGCGATCTTCTTTCAATGCCTCTTTTGAAATTCTTTGACATGTGTCATCACGTCAGAGGTCATCTGATAAGCTTTCATCCGGATTGGCTCGGGTCTCTCCTTTCGGCTGAGGGCATCAGCCACTACATTGGCTTTGCCTGGGTGGTAATGGATCTCACAGTCATAATCTTTGATCAATTCCAGCCACCTTCTCTTCCTCATGTTGAGGTCCTTCTGCTCAAAGAAATACTTTAGGCTTTTGTGGTCCTTGAAGATTGTGCACTACGTCCCGTACAAGTAATGTCTCCAAATCTTCAACGTAAAGACCACAGCTGCTAGCTTCAAATCATGAGTGGGATAATTGATCTTGTGAGTTTTCAACTGTCAGGATGCATAGGCTATTACCCTCCCACGTTGCATCAACATGCAACCCAGTCCTGAATAAGAGGCATCTGAATATACCACTAAATCTTCACTCCCTTCGGGTAATGTCAGGACAGGAGCTTGAGTTAATCTTGCCTTTAACTCCTCAAAAGCATCCTCCTGTTCCCGACCCCACAAAAAATTCACATCCTTGCGAGTCAATTTAGTCAAAGGTGAGACTATCTTGAAAAAGTCTTGAATAAATCTTTTGTAGTAGCCGCTAATCCCAAGAAACTTCGAATCTCGGATGGCATCTTGGAGACTTCATTGCATCACCGCCTCAACCTTCGCTGAGTCCACCATAATTCCTTCAGAATTCACCATGTGACCCAAAAATTGGACTTCACGCAATCAAAAAGCACACTTAGAGAATTTTGCATATAACTTCTCTCTTCTAAGTGTCTCCAATACTTCGCGTATATGGCTGGTATGTTCTTCCTCATTTTTCTAGTAAATCAGGATATCATCAATAAACACAATCATTGATTTATCTAACATTGGCCGACACACTCGGTTCATCAAATCCATGAAGGCAGCTGGTGCGTTAGTTAGACCAAAAGACATAACAAGAAACTCGTAGTGTCCGTAACACGTGCGAAGGGCTGTCTTAGGAATATCTTGCTCCTTCACCTTCAATTAATGGTAGCCAGATCGGAGATCTAACCTTGAGAACCAACTGGCGCCCTGGAGCTGATCAAACAAGTCATCTATTCTGGGCAGGGGATATCGGTTCTTCACCGTTAACTTGTTTAAATCCCGGCAGTCTATTCACATCCTCATACTACCGTCTTTCTTCTTAACAAACAAAACCGGAGCACCCCAAGGAGAGATGCTCGGTTGGATGAATTCTTTATCCATCAATTCCTGTAGTTGAACCATTAGTTCCTTCATCTCGGTCGGAGCTAATCGATAAGGTGCTTTGGCAACGGGTTGAGCACCAGGTATCAAATCAATCTGAAATTTGATCTCGCGATCCAGTGGCACACCTGGTAAATCTTCTGGGAACACATCCGGAAAGTCACACACAACTGGTACATCAGACAATTATGGTAATGACACATCCACATCCTTCAAATAGGACAGGTAGGCACTACATCTACGTTTCATGCACTTCTCTGCCACCGCCATCGAGATCACCATCGGAACCGTAGTGACGCGATCACCGTAGACCGTCACTGGACTTCCATTGGGTGCAATAAATGAAATCATCTTCTTACATCACACGATATTTGCCTCATAGGCTGCTAACCAATCCATCCCTAGAACTACATCAAATTCGCCTAGAGGTATCACAAATAGTTTAGCAGAGAACCTATGGCCTTCTAGTTCTATGTCGCAGTCTTTTATCATATTAGAAATTCTGGTAGACTTGCCAATAGCAGTTTCTACGTCAAAGGGCTCATCAATACTCCTACCACTAACAGGAAACTTAGCACAGAAAGTAGCATAAATGAAACTCCTACTAGCACCAGAATCCAATAACACAGAGGCACAAGTTTGGTTTACTAGAAACATAGCTGACACGACGTCGGGGTCCACTCTGGCCTCCTCCCGGGTCATCGTGAATACTCTAGCGCTCGCCCTCTGTCCTTCATCCTCCATCCTCTTCTTCACTCCCGAGCTCTCGGCCCTAGGCTTCTTGCAGTCTCTACTTAGATGACCATCCTCCCTACAATTATAGCACCTCATCACCCCACAATCCTTCGCCATGTGACCGAGCCTTCAACACTTGAAGCAGAATCTCGACCCCTACTTACACTCTCCAGTGTGCTCCTTCCCATATTTGCCATACTTCTTCATCCCCAAGCTTCATGACCCCACTCTTCGGTCATCCATCCTCATCCTCTTGTTGTTTGGAGTGAAACCACCAAGTCCAAACCGCTTCCCATTCCAGTTCTTACCACCACCACCCTTCTTGTTTGCTTCCACCATGGCCTCGTCCCTCTCATCATACAACCTACCCGCCAAGTCTACCACCAATAGAAAGGTACCCGGCTGGGCAGCAATCAAATGCCTGCGGATAGCAGTCGGCAATCCTAGAATATATCTCTTAATCTTTCTCGACACCGGCGTCACCTGATCCGGCACCAGCCTTGCCATTTCGTTGAACTCGGTGGTGTATTGCTGGTGGGTCATGGTTCCCGCCTCAAGCGGTAGGAACTCTCTTTCTATCTTGTCGAGCTCTCGGTGAGGATAGAACTCCTCAATTACCATCTTCTTCAACTCTCCCCATCTCATCTTCCCAATGACTCTGCTGCCCTCGGCTTGGACAATGTTGTCCCACCAACACAAAGCCGAGTCTACAAACGAGTGAGTGGCAAACTTCACCTTCTGGTCCTCCCTGCACTCGTTAATCTCTAACACCGCCTCCATTTCTCTCACCGTGCAATGAGCAGCGCTAGCATTACCGTTACCATCAAAAGTTAGGGGTTTGCATCATTGGAATGCCCCGTAGCTGCACCCCTTCGCGGTCTCCCGCACTACCACCTCCTCCTCATTACTGGAGGTTGCCATTCCAGCGTTCAGTTCCTCCTCATCATGATCTTCCTCATTCCTCTTCTCCCAGCCATGGTCCTTCCCTCTTTCTCCTTCTCCTTTCTCTCATCCTTTCTCACAACATGGATGACTTCAATCACTACAGATAGTAAGATCGTCTGCATGACTTGATGCACCTCCTCCACAACCTCCTCCTTTACTGAGGCTCTTAAGTTAGCACTTTCATCCACACCCTCTGGATGAGGAAGCCCAGGCTCAGCAGGAGCCGTCTCTACAGTCCTTGTCTTGTTCCATATGGCACGTGGCCCAGCACCTCGACCACCCTGTGCTCCTCCTCTAGAAGCCTTCGACGTTCTTCCTCCAGCCATCCACTAAACATTATAAGATTCAAACACCAACATGATCATTCAAGGTAATTTCTCAGTTTATGTTAAGTATAGTAAGTCCCTAATTACAGTGGCCAGTTGTGATTAGCCACTTACTTTACTCTTCACCCCCGAGCATTTCCTATCCTGACTACATCAGTATTCAAATCTACTAAGAGCACATAAATCAAATAGCACACGCACATAATACCGGTTAACATTAAGAAAAGAAATACCTGATGGCACATAGCTACTCGGGCTGGCATCCCTCCATTCGGTCCCATTCTCAGTTTAAGTTTTAGGTTTTGAAAACATTACCCAATTCTCTTAAACTTTGGCTTTGATACCAACTTGTAAGTCCCCGTACCCGAAGACCTTACGGTTGGTCAATCATAGCATAATATATATAAAACAACTTACATTTCATAAAACAACACAGCGGAAATAATACCAAAAACCATTCATTTCATTAATGTTTACTATTGCTAAGCAATACATCATTGTTTCTTAAGTTACAAAAGACCCTTTTAACTGCATTACAAAATAACAATATCATTAAGCATGAACGGATGCCAGTCTTGCCCTGACGAGTAGCTTCCCCCACGTGCCATCCTCAGCAATAATTACCTGCCAACTGAAAATGCTTAAAAGTCAGCGTTGCTGAGTGAGTTCTACTTTTAAAGCATTAAAATACCATGCGTATATATATGAAAATATCTTTTCTTTGAATTACTTCCTTTTCATAAAAGTCATTACTTCCGTACGTGTTCACACGTCATACGTACAACAAGATAATATTCATCTTTCTCTTTCATAGTTCATTTCGTACTTTCGTTATTCTCTTTCACTTTCTACCAGACCAATGTGCAATACCCTAAACATTGTGCACGAAGTGGGTACTGGGTAGGAGTCTATAAATAGACCCCTAACATTATGCATGAAGCCTGACCCAGTACCAGGGCATTCCACAAGGGTCCCGTCAATCTCAAAGATTGACCCGTGTGCATCCTTCGGGTTAGCTAAATCGGACACAGTTGAGATAACGACAACATGGTCGTGCATCTCTATTCAATTTGCTTGCAAGAATTTTATTCATTCGTTATGTTCAACTTTTCATTATCATTAATCTTCCACTATTTATGATAATACATTACGTATACGAGCATAAACACACCACGTAAAGTCACATAATAATACATAATATGGAACACAAGAACAGGTCATAAACATGCATAATATCAATAAACATAACCACCAAAACATCCCAGGGTTAAGTCTTAAAATTTCTAATTCCCAAAATTTCAGAAATTTTTCTAAGTGTTCTAGGCGCATGAGCACTATGCAGGCGCATGAATGCTGCTTGGGCGCATTAACACTATGCGGGTGCACCAGCACTTAGGCGCATGAAGGCTATTTGGGCAAATGAACTACACTTACTCATTTGGTTAGTAGGCGCATGAGGTACTATTTAGGCACATGGGCTGGTACTTAGGCTATTTCGGCAAAAATTCCAGGCGCATGGGAACTATTGCGGAGCATGAGCTTCACTTGAGTTTTCTAATCAAAATTTCAGGCGCATGAGCCCTATTTGGGCGCATGACCAACAGTTATACATTTTTCAGTCTTATTTTCATACCCAATCGGCATTCTAACCTATTCTTAACATATATCTATCATTCTAAGCATCAACACATATACAACCATAAAACACAAGCATACATACACAAATACATACGGGTACATATATAATAGTTGTAAAACATTTTTAAACATGCATTTCAGCCCCAAGAAGTTTAAAACACATAAAAATCAGGGTCTAGAACTCACCTATGTAGCCAACAAGTAAAACTCCTCCAAACTTGAGTGCACAGGAGTTCAAACACCTAAAAACACACCAAAATAAACAACCAAACACATAGAACACATAAAAATTGGTTTTAAGGATGAAAACCCAACAGAACCGAACCAAGAACACATAAAACACTCACCAATAAGCGAATTTCAACCTCTTCTTCTTGAATAGCCGAGAGAAACAAGCTCAATCTTCTTCTTTCTTCTTTTTCAGTCAAAGAGCAGAAAGTAGAAACATAAAATGGGCGGCCATACCTATTATATAATAAAATAATGACATTTTGTACTTTTTACACTTTGGCCCCCTCCACTTGTGTTCCTTTTCCTTTATTTTAAGATACTTTTCTTCTTCTTTTATTTTTAACAAAATTTCAGGTGTTACATGTAGTATAAAGTATCTCAGGTTCTTGTATTTCTTTTATGCTTTGTAACACTTGTAATAGAATTTGAGAGCAATATACAGCATCCTTGAAAACCATACTTCTCTGTTCTTGTTCTTAGTTTTGTCTTATTACTTACTTGTGTTCTTAGTATCATCTTATACAAACTCGGTTCCCCATTTGATTTGTTAAGTGTTCTAAAACTCTCCTCATTGTGAGACTGATTGTATTGACCACCCTTCACATGGTCGGTTGTTCCTTGATCAAGTGAATTCTTTCTCAATCGATTACTTTGTACAATTTTGGTTAATTAGCACTTGGTTAGTGATCATATCCTTGATTTTTCCAATCATGGATAATACTCTGTACTTCATAAGAGATGTTACCTCAGATAGGAGGAGCTGGGGTTGACCATTCAAAGCAATTACCATTACGGGTGCACACGTAATTGCAATTTGTAGTGCATGTGAAGCCTGACTAATCTTGTCATGAGATAACGATCATAGTTAGTACAAATCTTCCATTCTATTCCTTGGGACACTGGATTCTCAGTCCTTATAAGACTTTGTTAATAATGATGAAACATCTATAACCTTTACTCTTATATGAGCTCTAATCTAACTGAAGTCTACATGGGATTCATATTGTGACACTAGTCCTATTTCCAGTGAGACATTGCTACTTTTAGCGTTTCAGAAATTATGCAATTGACTGTTTGTTTGGAACGTACATGGCCTTTGGAGAGTTGAAGCAGAATAATGATACTCCCTTCAGATGTATTATCTTGTTCAATGGATTGATCGTAAAACTTGGAGCATTAGCAGTTTGCCTTGATGGAGTAATCGGATCTCACATGACCAGTTTAAGCATTGTTCTCAGTATATCGTGGATGTGGTGGGAAAACTATGGGGAACCTTATATATAAGCATCATCAGTATACTAAAAATATGCCTGAACTTGGCTATATGATAATCTTGATTAATTGAAGTAGGAAATGGTAGAAATGATAATGTAACAAGGTTGGTTGTACATACAAAGGATTCTTGACATGATAGTCAAAAGAGTATGACAGGAAAAGGGAAACAATAGGTCTGACCCATTGGATTGAGAGAAATGAAAACTATAATGGGTATCAACAACTATGCTGAAAACCAAAAGATGAAGTATATTGCTTACTCACTAATGGGTAAATCACTGACATGGTAGAATGCCCAAGCTCAAGTCTAAGTAGTGTGGTTGCATAGCCATGGTTTGAGATAAGCTCAAAGCCTTGGTGACTGAGGACTACTACCTGATAAATGAGATGCAGAGGTTAGAGTTGGAATTCTTGAATCGTGTAATAATGGTGTCAGGTAATGCTCCTTATACGAACATAATTCATAAGTTGGCAAAGCTGTGTCACACCTTGTGGCATCTGGATAAAAAAGGATTAAGATGGACATTGGGAAAATCTAGTGAGTAGTAGAAAGAAGTTGGAGAGTCGAACAAGCAAGCTAGTGATATATTAGAAAAGATGGCCAATGTTGTGAACCTAGCTATGTCGATTGATGTGATTAAGCTAGAATGCATTAACCGTGGATGCTATGAAGGTGGGATTCCCGACCATAACCATGACGTGTGCCCTAGGCTGAGCTGGACACCAGGACAAGTTGGAACCAATCAGAATTAGGAAATGGCTATAGCCGAGAATTAAGAACAATGAAATTATGGAAATAAAGATCAAGTAAATCAAGGTAATACCATGCAGTTGTACATTTGTAATTGGAGCAAACGACATTCAGAAAGACCAAAATGTTGTTACAGACACGTATCTTATCATTAATCCCTACGCATCTATTTCATACTAGGGCTAATAATAGCTTTGCAAGGACACCCTATCGGTTAGCAAGGACACCCTATCGGTTAGCACCATCAGAAATGCATCAATTATCAAGTCAACTACAAGAAATCTAGGACAAAAGTTTTATTCAACCTAATCACTCACCATGGGGAGCGCTGATTTTGCTTGTCAAAAAGAAGGATAGATCATTCCAAATGTGAATTGATTATCGGATGTTGAACAAGTTAACTATCAAAAACCGATATCCTCCACACAGGATTGATGATCTATTCGATTAGTTTCAAAAAGCGACGTACTTCCCGAAGATCGACCTTTGATGAGGTTATCATCAGTTGAGGGTTCAAGAATATGATATGCCTAAGACAACTTTTAGGACTTGTTATGTACACTACAAGTTCTCAGTTATGTTGTTCGGTTTGACAAACGCACCTGTAGTATAATGGACTTGATGAACCAAGTATGAAAGTCAACTCAGATTAGTTTGTAATCGTGTTTATAGTAGATATCCTTAATTTATTCGAGATGAGAAGAAGAACACGAGAAACATCTGAGGGCTATACTGAAGTTGTTGAAAAAAAAACTACGTCATTGGTTGCGTGAAGTGAAGTTTCTTGGTCACATGGTCAATAAGAAGGGAATCCACGTTGATCTGGGAAAGGTTAAAGCTGTTAAGAGGTGGGATACACCTAGGATTCTTTCGAAAATCTAGCATTTCTTAGGATTGGCTAGATGCTATCGATGATTCATTGTGAGTTTCTCAAGACTGCCCAACCATTGATGAAATTAACCCAAAAGGATTAGAAATTCAAGTGCGGATCTAAGCAAGAACATGATTTTCAAAAATTAAATGACAAGTTGTGTAACACGCTAATGTTGACCCTTCCAGACTGGTCAAATGATTTGTGGTAATCTGTGACATGTCACATCAAGGACTTGGTTAAGCACAAATGTAGAAAGATACAGTGATTGCTTATGCCTCTCGACAACTAAAAAAAACTCACAAAAGGAATTATAGGACGTGTGATTTGAAATTGGGTGATGTAGTGTTTGCACTTAAGATTTGAAAAAAAAATTAGCAAGGATCTATATGAATGAAATAGTGGCTAGGCACGGGGTGCCTTTATCAATCATATCAGATCATGATAGTCGGTTTGCATCTCGGTCCTCACAAACTCTTAAGAAAGCAACGAGCACTCGGTTAGATCTAAGTACCAACTTATCATTCGCCAATGGATGGTCAAAGTGAATATACTATCCAACCCTTGAAGACATACTTAGAGCATGTGTGATTGATCTCATTGGAAGTTGCGACACTCATTTTCCATTGATTGAGTTCTCCTATGACAATAGTTATCACCCAAGCATAGGGTATGCTCCGTTTGAGGCGTTGTATGGAAGGAAGTTTAGATCACCGATATGTTAGGCTGAAGTCAGTGAAAGGCAGTTTGTAGGTCCTAAGATTATTCAGGAAACAACCGATAAGGTTTACCAAATCAAAGATAGACTCAAGGCAGCAAAAGATCATCAGAATATTATGCGGATAATCGACAGAAACCATTAGAATTCTATGTGGGAGATGACATCTTGTTAAAGGTCTCTCACTAAAAAGGTATTGTGTGAATTGGAAAGAAAGTGAAGTTAGCTAAAACTAGTGTTGGATCATATGAGGCTGGCCCAACCAAAACAACACTTAGAATATTTTGAAGTACAATTGAAAAAGTCTTCGGAAGCTAAAGAATGAAGACAAGTTGAAGATCTTCCGAAGCTTAAGTATGAAGAACTTCTGATGGAAAACTAAGTCTTCTAAGACTAAGTGTTTTTCCTTCCGAAGTATATGAAGAACTTCTGAAGGTAGAACCAAGTCTTCCGAAGTATATGAAGACCAAGTAGTTCTCCTTCCGAAGCATTCACACTTAGAAGATCCAAAGCAAAGTCTTCTGAAGAATGAAGTCATGAAGACTTGTAGAAGACTCAGAAGAATTTGATTCTTCCGAAGTATAAATGGCCTCGGAAGAACTTATTCTTCCGAAGCATTTTCCCTTCAGAAGAATCAGCTATGAACCAGTGGACATAAGTATGGGCTGCCTGACATCCGCTGACAACTCTGATACACTGCATGGCACTTTCCCACTCCCTTGTAGTTGACCATACTTTAATCCACTGTTCACCTTTATTAGTTAGTACAGTTACCATACTTAGTTGGTGACAAAAGGTAAGTCATGGACCTGTCATGACTACCTAATCTAGGATATTATCTTATCTTAGATACTTTACTTCTAGCAGTGTAGTACTTGCTTAGCGGTAAATTCTAACTGGTTTTCCAAGTATAACTGGCTGTAGATAGTAGTATATATGGTTTCTCATTGTAACTTAAGAAACCATGCTTGTAGGAGTCTTGTAATACTATGTTGAGAAGTAATATATACAAGTATCTTGAAAGCCATTCTTGTGTTCATTAACTTATTATATTATTGTCAATTAGTTAGAGATTTTGCTTCATCAACTGAGTGTGACTTAGTGAGTTTATGAGAAACAAAACTTGTGTTGAGAGACCAACACCAATCCTGCAATTGGTATCAGAGCTTTTTAGGCTCTTGATTGTGAGATCTAACCATCCCAAATCACCCTTGTTTCTTCACACTTACTCACTTCACACAAATGGCTCTTAACCAAAAGTTTTCTGAGTCCGAGATGGGAACCATGACCAAGGCTCCTATCATCACCCCTGATGATTTTGGAACCTGGTGCAAACGTATTGAAGGTTTTATGAAGTATCAAGACAGCCGCATGTGGAGATCTGTCACTCATGGTCCTTACAAGCCAAAGGTGGCGGATCTTGCGGGTAATGGCGCCATGATTGACACTACTCTGATGAAGACTTCAAGAAGATGGACATCAACTACAAAGCGATGACCGTGTTGCTTACTGTTATACCAAACTACATAATGGTAGGCTTTAAGCAAAGCAAGACTGCCAAAGAACTCTTTGATGCTTTGAAGCTGATGTACTCTGGTTCTACTGAATCAAAGGAGAACAAGAAGGATATGCTGAAGTAGAAGCTTGAGAACTTCACTTATGTTGTTGGTGAGACCTTGAGCCAACAATACTTCAGGTATATGGAGTTGATCATCTCTCTTCAGACTATGGGAGTTGTTCTTGAGAAAAGAGACATAGTCAGAAAATTCATGAGTGTACTTCCTTATGAGCGGACTTTTTACTGTGTCTCAATCAAGAGAACTAAAAATCTCAATACTCTCACTATGACTGAACTGTATGGAATCCTTGATGGATACCGTATGGAGATGGAGACTCAGAAAAGCCACCAGATGAATAGACCCTCAAATCCTGCAGTCAACAATGCTCTACATGCTGCTGAAGGATCAAGAACTCCCCAGCCTTAGTTGTACTTGAACTACCCCTAATAGCCATCATCCTCTTCTGGGCCATACATCACTTTCCTTGATACACCCAGGTCTCAATAGGCTCAACACACTCCCTTCCAGGATAGTTGTGCTTTTGTTTCAGGGATTGAGCACTCTGGAGACTTTCAATACTCTTTTGATGATCTAGAGTGTTTCAGCCCAGATGATGTTGAATATATGGACATTGTCCAGCAAATGGCTCTTTTAACCACAGAGCAAAGAAGTTCTTTAAAAGAACCAAAAGACAGTTTCCTCAAAACCCAACTAACAGTTCGGGTTTGATAAGAGCAAGGCCAAATGCTACAACTGTAACTAGCCTGGTCACTTTGCTAGGGAATGTAAAGCACCATGATCTAATCCTAGAGCAGCTCAAGCCTCCCAACATTCTGCTACCTCAAAGGCTGCAACCAAACCCACGAAGGCGTAAACTGCTATTGTTGCTCAAGTGGTTGACTGGAGCTTTGTGGTGTAAGATGTCACTCCTACTCAAGCTCTCACAGCTGGAACTAAAGACAGCAAGGTATATGAACATCTCTGTACTCCAGCCTGTATTGCTAAGGTTAAATTGTATCAGGACTACAACATGGAAACTAGATCTGATATTGAGTCCTTAAATATCCTAAAATCTGATTTTAAGAGAACAGAATCTAACTATAAGCTCAAGATAGAAGAGTTAGAGAAAACTGTATCTCTTTAAAACATGAACATACCAACTATAGGACTCAAATAAAAGATCTAATATCCAAGTTGACTGAAGCTCAAGCCCAGCTAGTCATAGCTGAGGCTAAAGCAGAGAAGTATGCTATTCAAGAGCATAACTTCAACGCCATTATAGCATCATCCTCCCACTCCAAGGTATCTAATCATTACAAAAGTGGGTTGGGATCTAATGAAATTGCTCCACCACACTCTTTTGTGTCTATTAGACAGCCAAGATGTGATACTGATGAGCAAGAGGTTCACAATTGATAAATCCTTGACCACCAAAGCCAAAAGAACCAGATCAAGGCAGCAAGAAAAACTACAAAAAGGTGGCTAAGACTAAGATGAAGACAGACCCAAGGCAAAAGGGTGTATTCATCTCAGCTGGATTCCAAGTGGTTGGAAGTTTTGATTCAGGAAAGGAGAGTAGTAACAGCACTCTATCCAGCTGAAGGATCATAACTTAAAGGCAAAGGCTGTTTATCACACCCTCAAATTCCACGTGCGGGGTTTTACCGCGAGGCGTGTGAACAAACCAGGATCTCAGTCATTAATTACTCAAAACGACACTATACGTAATATTTAAAATAATTCAAAGTTTGAATCTTTAAAACATTTACGGAGAGAATTTTGTAAAAATTTCAAACATATAGTAACAAATGAAACTGCGCAAAACACCCGCCCAAACCAAAGTGTAAAAGTATTCAATATGACAAAACCGTATAATGTTTGTTCAAGGAATTCGCGATCGAAGCTGACTATGTTTGTCTGTTGCCTCCTGCCATAACATACCAGGTCATGACGCTGTTAGTTGTTTAGGAAAATATTGCACCCGCTTGACCTCCTGTCTTACGGGTGGGGCTTGTCAAACCAGTAGGACTACCCAAGAAAGAGAGTAAATAAAATAGTGTATGCTTTCTCCCCAAAAAAGAGAGTAAATAAAAGTGGGGCATTGAAGTCACCTGATGCGCTAACGAACAACAACAAAAGCTAAGATGAGTGGAAAGACAACCCTTCAAAGGTTACCTAGAACACGTAAGTACATAAGTACGTGTACACAGAAAGCTTAACAACCCTAAGTGCTCAACAAACACATTGACTTAAGGTTTTGTAAAACAAAACTCATTTGACCTAGTTGACCGTTTGACCCATTCGTGACATGTCAAGTTAGGTTCTTGTTTGATCAAGTATAGCAACTAATAAATCATCACACTATCACAGACTACTATGCAAGTTATTCTCATAAACCACATTGCAACACTTATGTCTTATCATGCTTTTCATGCTAACCAGGTTATCATGCAATGCATGCAATCCAATTCATCATACATCACATGTTCACAGTTAGATTCCACTACAACACATTAGGTTTAGTCACTCACAACGTGCCATGTGAAGCCACTCACGGCTACACACCCTAAACCCTGCAAATCCTACCAAGTAGGGGCGTCAAATTCGCACGCTTGTATGATACCCATCATCAATATCCCATATGTAATACAACAACCAAGACATCAGCATTACAAAAAACAACAATCATAATTCATCATGTCACATGACCTGTACACTTGCATATTTTCCAAGAAAACCTATATATTCCCATAGTTTCATCAACTAACCATATGACCCAATCATCACAATCCAACACATTAGACATCATCCATGATCACTCTAGCATGCTCCTAACATCCTAAACATGATCAAAACACAAAATCACACATTCATATAAACAAAGTTTCCCTTTTGGGAAAGTGACATCCAAAATTTATGTGTTCATCAATTTTAATCCCAAATTAATCAATAACATACCCTATCTAGTTCATAGCAATCATAATCATCCATTTAACATCAACAATTCATCAAGACACGAATTCTCATGAAGAAAAGTTTCCTATTTTGGCAATGTATGAACTAGATAACAAAACCATTGATTTCTTGCATAATCTACATAGATTAACTTTCATACAACATAACTAACATACCATCATCAATTTCAACATTTTCTATAAAAATCAAACTAGAGCTCATCAATAATCAAAAACCATGAAAACTCAATCAAAATCTAACAATTAATCGCGTAGAGAATTGGCACTTGCTACACGTGAGAATCACTTGGAACTAATCAAAATCAATGAATGATTGTTGTTCTTTGATCAAATCGCAATGTATGTGTGTGTATGAGGTGTTCGGCCGAAAGTGAGGGTGGGGGCTAGGGTATGCTTCTTTTTTGTTTTTATTTTGATTAATTACAATGTTACTAATTAAACCTCATATTAATATTTATAAAAATTAAGCTTTTAACCCCTTTTAATTAGTTTCTAACCACATAACATATGGATTATTACCAACTAGTAACAATACGTACATTTCAATTAACAACAAAACACATGAATCAAATATAACACGTTGGCACGTTACAAGGTAAAATTCCCAAATAAGACCCAAAATTCATAACTCACATACTACAAACTAATAATCAATATTATTAATTAAATTATTATCTGATAATCATTGTTAGTTATATCAAGTCACCAACATTCAACGACAACTAGTGTGTGCTCACAACACGTGTATGCAAGACCTAACGGAACTAACGGAGTTTGGTAATGGAAAATTACCGAATGTCACATTATCCCCATGTTGAAAGAACTTTCGTCTCGAAAATTGCATTACATGGTTGTGTTACATCACTGGTCTACTGCATTGGCATAAGAAATCGGGTGAGTTTCGGGTGGGTTGTCACACTGTTAAAGAAGAAAGAAGTGCAAGAAACAACAGCCCACATGTCCCACCAAGAATAACATTAAGTGCATAATCTGTGGTCTGCATAACCATATGGCTAAGATTGTTACTACAATCTAGCAAGCACAAGTTATGCAACCAATGTTAAGAAAAAAGGAGTCAAGGATGGTTTCACATTTGGACCTTGCCATATGGTCCAAGTGTTAAGGAAAGGAAAGCTTGTTTCCGAAGCCAAGTTACTTTCGGAAGAAACTCATTCTTCCGAAAGGAAAATAGCTTCGGAAGACAAACCAAAGAACAAACAAAGATACAAAAACATTTCTTTGAAACGTTCTAAGAAGAAGACTAAGAAAAGGTGGTGAAAAATTCTTCCGAAAAGAAAGAAGCATCGGAAGCAAGTCATGCTACACAAGCCTCCTCAGGCTCATCAACACAGGTCAACCATAGGATGGAATGGAAGGCCAGAAAAGATGCTGCAGCCCAAACCTCTTCTTCACAAACTATAATTAAGCCCCCATGCATACAATTTGGTTCAGTTATATTATCTTCATTGGAAAAACCCAAGACCAATAAGGCTTGGGTTTCCAACAATAACTAATCATTTCACCTTATGTTCAGGGACATCCACATGATAAGAATGGAAATGTCTGGATTGTGGATAGTGGATGATCCAGGCACATGACAGGAAACAGATGTCTCCTAAAACAATTTGAACATTTTGATGGAGGTCCTGTTCAGTTTGGAGGTGAAGCCGGAGGATACATTTTAGGTAGAGGTAGTCTATCCAATGGTAAGTTAAACATTGACAAAGTAAACTTTGTCAAATAGCTTGAACACAATCACTTGAGTGTTTCTCAATTCTGTGATCAAAAGCACCAAATGTTTTTCACAGAACATGAGTGCATTATCCTCAAACCCGGGATGACAATTCCTCAGGAATTGGTGCATCTTAGATCTCCCAAGAGAGGGGATATGTACAAGCTTGATATGAACAATGCTTCTCCCTAGGTGAAGTATCATGCTTTCTTTCCAAAGCTAATGGTGATGAGTCAACTCTTTGGCATAAAAGAATATGCCATGTTAATTTTAAAATCATGAATAAGCTGGTTAAAAATAATTTGGTACATGGTGTGCCTAAAAAGGAATTTTTCTATAAAGATAAGTGTGTTACGTGCCTAAAAGAAAGGCAACACAAGGTTTCTCACAAATCCAAAGAGGTTAACTCCATCACCTCTCCATTACACTTATTGCACATGGTTCTTTTCGGTCCTACAAGTATAATGAGCATTGGAAGGAAATCATATTGTCTTGTGATTGTTGATGATTTTACAAGATTTACATGGGTATGCTTTTTAAGAACTAAAGATGAAACGACTGAAACTTTAAAATATTTTATTCTTAAAATTGAAATAAAAAGGATCACAAGGTAAATATCATTAGAAGTGATCAAGGGACTGAGTTTAAGAATCAAGTTCTTGACTCATTCTATAACTCAAAAGGGATTGTCAGACAATACAGTGCTCTTAGAACTCCTCAACAAAATGGTGTTGCTGAGAGGAGGAACAGGACACTTATTTAGGCTGCAAGAACTATGTTAGCTGATTCAAAGCTGCCTCTAACTTTCTAGGCAGAGGCAGTTAGCACTGCATGCTATGTGCAGAACAGGGTTCTCATTGTTAAGCCCCATGGAAAGACCCCTTATGAGTTATGGAACAAGAGGCCACCATTCATTAGCTTTCTTAGGTCCTTTGGCAGTAAGTGTGCCATACTTACAACATAAGACAATTTAGCAAAATTTGCTGAAAATTCAAATGATGCTATCTCTGTTGGATATTTCTCAACCACTATTGCTTATAGAGTGTATAATATTAAAATCAACAATATGAGCACACTCCTGTCTTAGAGGGATGGCCCTGATCATATCTTCAATCTAGAATTGTTTCTAAACTATTCTAAACCATCTTGTGAGAATGTTTCAGCTGGAAAAGGACTCAAGTGACATCTATGAAGATTGAATGTTTGAGTTACCCAGACCTATTCCTAGTTCTCCAAGAGGAATTGAAGAACAAGCTCCCACTACTGGAAGTCCTGAAAGCTTGAACATCTCAGGAAATCATAGAGCTTCAACAAGTTGTCAGTCAACTGAGCCTCAAAACTCATCAGCTAAGAACTCCAGCATTCAACACCAAGCTGATGAAGACAGTAATCTGGAGGAACATACAACTATTGATACTACTTCTTAATAGAATATTATTGATGCTATCATACATTCATTCAATCAGTCCTTATTGAATGAGTGTGAGACATCAGCTGGTCATGGTGTTCAAAACGCTGAGCAAAACTTCTTAAACCCGGATCTATCTATGCAATTAGATGTGATTAGTAGGCTCAGGATACACAACACTCACCCAGCAAGAACATCATTAGGGATGTCTCAGAGGGTGTGAGAACAAGAAGTCAGATCTATAATAGGAATGTCTGCTTGTACTCATGCTTTCTCTCTCAAATGGAACCAAAGAAGGTGGAAGAAGCCCTCAAGGACAATGATTGGATTGAAGCTATGCAAGAGGAGTTGCTTTAGTTCAAGAGGCAAAAGGTATGGAACTTATGTCCATTGCCACCTGGCTAAGTCCCTATTGGCACCAAGTGGGTGTTCAAAAATAAGAGAGATGATAGAGGTTTGATCGTCAAGAACAAGGCAAGACTTGTTGTTCAAGGATACACATAGAAGGAAGGCATAGATTACACTGATGTTTTTGCACTTGTTGCAAGACTTGAAGCTGTGAGAATCTTCCTTGCTTTTGCAGCATCCAAGAACTTCACTATCTATCAACTTGATGTCAAATATGCATTTTTATATGGGGATATTGATAGAGAAGTCTATGTGTGTCAGCCACCTGGATTTGAAGACCCACATCACCCCAACTATGTGTGCATACTGGATTAAGCTCTTTATGGGTTGCATCAAGCACCTAGGCTGTGATATGAGGCCATGTCTTAGTTTCTTCTTAGGAATGGCTACACCAGAGGCACCATAGACAAGATATTGTTAATATAGAAGTTTGGGAAGGACATGCTACTTGTTCAAGTCTATGTTGATGACATCATATTTGATTCTTTAATGACCAAAGTGTAAAGACTTTAAAGCATCATGAGGAAGAAGTTTGAGATGATTTCAATGGAAAGATGGATTTCTTCCTTGGAATTCAGGTAAAGCAGATGGAAGAAGTGTTCTTCATTAATCAATCTAAATATGTCAAGGACATCTTAGAGAGATTGAGATGAAAGATTGTAAGCCAGCCAAGACACCTATACCCAGAAATCATAATCTTTGTCCTGATTCCGAGGGAGAGGATACTGATCAGCATCACTATAAGGCAATTATTAGATCTCTAATGTATCTCACTGTAAGTGGACCTGATATCATGTTTGCAACCTGCATCTATGCAAGATATCAGGCTGCTTCCAAGGTGTCTCACCTAATTGCTGCCAAGAGAATTCTTAGATACCTTAAAGGAGCTCCCAAACTGGGTCTCTAGTATCCTAACAATAAGGACTTCAATCTCTATAGGTATACTAACAGTGATTATGGTGGCTGCAACATCAACAAGAAATCCACATCCGAAGGATGTCAATTTCTTGGTGGAAGGATTATCTTCTGGCAATGCAAGAAGCAATCATGTGTCTCTACATCAACTGAAGCTGAATACATTGCTGCTGCGAGCTACTGTGCTCAACTGCTATGGATTCAGAATCAGATGCTGGACTATGGTTTTAACTTCAGGCAGACTCCTATCCACATAGACAACAAGAGTGCCATTTCTATCATAGAAAATCCGGTCAAGCAATCCAAGACAAAGCATATTGACATCAGGTATCATTTCATTAGAGATATTCATGAGAAAAATCTAATAAAGCTAGTTAAAGTAAATTCAAATGAATAATATGCTGACTTGTTCATTAAAGCCTTTGGTGAACAAAGATTTAAATATTTAATTACAGCTATTGGGATAATTAACATTGACTAGTTCTTCTCTTTTGAAAACCTTTTTAAAATATGTCTTGTCTATGTTGTCTAACTACAATCTAAGCCCTGTTACAAAAAGGCTTCTTCAAAAATCTAAGTGTAAAAATTCGAAGAGAAATTTACCCTCGGAAGAAATCTTTATCCATCTTCCGAAGGCAAATTCCTCTGTATAAAAATATCTTCCGAAGAGTTTTTAGCCTTGAAAGAACAATAGGTCTTAGATAATTACTTCGAAGCTTACTAACTTCTATTCTCGGAAGAAGATTGTACTCTAGGAAGTAAACTTGTCAGTAAGACATGGTTTGCTTTCGGGAGTAAAAATGACTTTGGAAGACAATATTGAGAAACACAAGTGTTATCTCTCGGAAGGAAGTTTACCTTCGGAAGAATATCTTTACAGTGTAACAGAAATCTTTGGCCTCACTTTGTAAAAAGTAAGATTTTAATAATGATTGTCGGAATATTTTAAATGTTTATCTTTCCGCCTCTATCAAATCGAAACCTAAACTGTCCTTTCACCTTATCAGTTTGCTTTTTAACCCTAATTTAAAATTTCAGACTCTCTTTTTTTACTTTCTTTACCACAGCAAAAGCCCTAAATTACCACCATCTTCTTCACTCACTCTCAAATTCCTTCAATCATACCGTACCTCTTAACAATTGCCCTAAATCCCTAACATAATCAGGTCGCTATCCTTGAGTCTTCAAAGGATGCCGACTTTGCCTTTATCATCGAATTTATGTCCCAATCGGCATACTTCACTGCCCTAACCGTTAACCCCATCATCTACTCTAACCACGTGGCTGAATTCTGGGCCAATGGTTAAGATGAAACACTAAATGGTGAAGGGTCATCAAATTGAGGATCTACGGACAAGAGATCATCATTGCTGAATCAACCATCAAAGAGCATCTGGAGCTTCATGATGAGGGTGCCCCTACTGAATTCCCCAAATCTAAGTTGGAAGACACTTACACTCAGATGGGATATGGCGGCGATGTGCACAAGTCTACAGTCTACAAGTTTACCCTTCCTACAATGGGAAGTTCTTACTGCACATCGTCCTACACTGCTATCCAACAAATCCGGGGGATGGGATCAAATCCCATATGATTTGGACTGCCTAGCACGGTTGGTAAAGGGCCTGAGCTTCAACTACTCAAGATTTATGCTGAACAACTTAAGAGGCAATCTTATCCGGGATCCATTCTACATGTATCCCTGGTTCATTCAGCACAAAATCAACTGTTATTGTTACTCTTACTATTATTGTTACTCTTACTGTTACTGTTATGTACTATTAGTGTGTTACTGTTACTGTTACTGTTGCTGTTGCAGTTACTCTTACCGTTGCTGCTACTGTTACTGTTGCTGTTACGTTATTGTTACTGTTACTGTCACTGTTACTGTTATTGTTACTATTAATGTTAATGTTAATGTTACTGTTACTTTATTGTTACTGTTACTGTTATTATTATTATTAGTTATTGTTATTGTTATTGTTATTCTTATTCTTATTATTACTATTATTATTACAACTATTTTTAATACTATTATTATTACTAATATTATTATACTATTACTATTATTGTTATTACTATTATTACTATTACTATTATTATTATTATTACTATTATTATTACTATTACTATTATTACTACTATTATTACTATTTATTACTATATTATTATTACTATTATATTTTTTTTATTACTATTACTATTACTATTACTCTTACTATTACTATTACTATTAGTATTATTAGTATTATTATTACTATCAGTATTATTATTATTACTAGTATTATTATTAT
>JACCIY010001153.1:0-42407 GCA_025506505.1 Flaveria sonorensis
GTAGTCCCATCACCTTTACAGAACCCAAAATTTTACTTTTCTTTAACAGTCAAATATCTACTAACACACAATCAGAAACCGTAACTCACCTACCATCCATTTCTCCACTACACTCTGGCCAGATCCCATCACTTTTGCAAAAAAGATCGAAAAAAGAAAGTAGAAGCGATCTCCTCTTGAAACACTTTTCTAACCGCGTCAGGGCGGTTTTTGGCCGAAAGTTGCAGAAGGGTGGCCGCAATCTTTGCCGAACCTTCGCCTGAGCGCCTAGATGGCTGCAAGGCAATAAACACTCACTACGCCTAGGCGAGCGCCTCCCTCGCTTTTGACAACACAAGTTAGAACAAGGGAAATCCTATACATATACAATTAACAAACCTTAGAGAACGTATGTGGGCCAATAGGCCATAAGCTAACAACTAATATACATACAATCCCAACCAATAAATGTAAACTAGATAGGGGGATAGCAAGGTAGTGAGACGAGAAACTCATGCTATCACTCCTCCATGACTTAACCAAGTCAATAACTACATGCTAAAAACAGAGAAACCTCCCAAATGCATAATGATCGGGTCATACTTCATATTTGGAGTCAGGTTAACCCACTCAGTTATGGTTACACTCCACAGTTCTATCAACAGGCCAAGGTTCAACACTTGATGCTACAAAAACTTAAGATTTGAAGAATAAACAAATGCAAGACATGCAAGTGAAGGTATGCAGTGTTAGCCAACTGGTCACAGAAACACAAAGACAGCAGTGATTTTTGTGGGAAACACACCCACGACTGTCTTTTTTTATTGAATAAAAACCACACCAAAACTCTTAGACAATGATCATATTTTATACTAATCCTAACCTTAATTACTAATGAAAACTCCACTCAAACACAGCTAGAATGACAACCCATTCACAGCTGAAAACATAAACACTAATACCTAAAATAAAGCTAATTAAAACTTACTAAATAAAACAAACCTATCTTTAAACTCCTGATGACTCTCCCCCCTAAACTTTCACATATGACCACAATTAGGATTAACTTTCAACAATCACCCCCTTAATCCTAATGTGGTCTTCCTTCTCTAAAGTAGAGTCGGCTCATCATCTTCACAAACCAAGTTGGCCTCCTCGTGCTTTGGTTTTGACTTTGGACATTCATATGCAAAGTGTCCAACTCTTAACATCGGTAGCATTGAACCCATGACTTGTCTCGTTCTCCATTGTCCCCCGTTGATCATTTCTTGAACCGGTCGATTCTCACGACCCCTTCCTCTTCCCAAACTTCGGCCTCTACCACGACCTCTTCCATCCCGGTTAACCCATCCACGACCTTGTTGATAATCATTATCGTTTCTTGGTTTAGGATGTTCATCATTACAAGTGAGCATCAATTTACTTTGCCTATCTTCAATTTCATCTTGGGATTTTACCCTATCCTCGTAAGCTTTAAATCGACCCATCACTTCTTCAAATGCCATTTTCTCAATCTCAGAGTATTGCCCATCGAAGCAACGATTGGCAAATATTTCTTTGGCATGGAATTCAGGAACTTTCTCACCACTATCTCATCATCAAGTGAAGACCCAAGACTTTTATACTTCGACTGTAGCCCACTTATCTTACCTGCAAATTCATCACTAGTCTCTACCTCGGTCATCTTCATCGCTTCCAACTCACTTCTAAGCGTCTGCAAACGAGCCTTTTGAACCCTCTCGGCTCCCACATATCTGACCCGTAATGCATCCCAAACATTCTTCGGATCCTTATGCTTTGACACTTGAAGCAACACATCCTCTGGTAGTGACTGAAATATCAACGCTTTCGCCATGTACTTTCTTCTATCATCAATTTCACTTCCTGTCAGAGGTTCTATGGCCTCTCGCAGACCATGTGCACCTAAGATGGTCTCCATCATAATTGACCATGCAGTGTAGTTTGTTGTGGTCAGTTTTGGACATTGCAAAGTCACATTGCTTAGTTCTCGATGGGGTACAACTGCTCCTGCACCTTCTGTCATCTTCTTTCTGAACTACCTGAACACCCAACTTTTCTCAACCTAAATCAGCCCCTACTTGCTGATTACGCGCACCGCAAGTCGACTTGTCTCAAGTCACCAACCTATTTCAGTTGTTGGAATCGTGTTTCTTCCCCGTTTGATCAATCACTGATCTTCAAACTGCCTCACACAACTAATGTTATGCTATAACTTGGGTTCACCCCTTTTTCTTCTTTGATCAATCACAAGTGAGTTCTTCTCAAACCTGCTTTCACAGCTAACTTGGTTGCTTCACACAATTTCCTCTACAAAATCGTCTCACACGAATACAAACCTGAATCGCACAGGTCTTCTTCTATTGCGGTTGCGTCACACAACTTGTCTTCAATCGATCTGTTACAGATCAGTTTTTAATCCGCCTTGTTTTGATTGCTTCTTCCAAAACTCCAGCAGCAAAAACAGAAAACAATTTGTTTCAAGTCACTTCTTCTCCCCAACCAGTGAATTGATCAGCCGGATTTTGATCAATCCTTCACGGATTGATAGACTTCTTCAACACGGTATCGCACCACACCACCTGAGTCGCACAGGTTGTCCTAACAGCACCTTCACAGTTCTTGATTAGGTCATAGCAGCCTTCACAACCCTTCGTTCAGACCCTCACAGCCTTCACAATCGATCAGCAGCTCTTCACCAATATTTGAACCAATCACAGGTTCATTATTGGTTTGATGGTGGTCGGTTTTGTCTTCAACAGCCCTTGATCTTTGTTGCTCTGATACCAATTGTTAGCCAACTGGTCACAGAACCACAAAGACAGCAGTGATTTTTGTGGGAAAACACACCCACGACTGTTTTCTTTTATTGAATAAAAACCACACCAAAAACTCTTAGACAATGACCCTATTTTATACTAATCCTAACCTTAATTACTAATGAAAACTCCACTCAAACACAGCTGGAATGACAGCCCATTCACAGCTAAAAACGTAAACACTAATACCTAAAATAAAGCTAATTAAAACTTACTAAATAAAACAAACCTATCTTTAGACTCCTGATGACTCTCCCCCCTAAACTTTCACATATGACCACAATTAGGATTAACTTTCAACATGCAGAATACAAATCAAGAAGATAAAGAATGCAAGATTTGAATAATTAAACATAGACTTTTGATGAAAGGCACATGATTGGATGTGTGCAGTCCATCTAGGAAATGAATGGTGGTAACTGGTACGGCAAACTACAGGATGATGATGTCGTTAGATGCATGATACAACTACGTAGAATAAAGGGAGCTATTATTTTTTAATGAAAGTCGCAAATTATATAACAGAAGACTTTAATCTCTATATTCTTCATTTCTTCCTCATTTATACTAGAATCGATATTATTCACTCAACTCTACAAATAATAATACATCTGTTAGACTTGCTTGGCTTACTAATATTAGACACCAACATAAGAACCAATCTTAGATGAGAGAAAGATACACCCATGTTTTTCATGAGATTAATGTTGCCTCAAATTCATGCAAAAAAATGTGGCTCATCTGCTTAATCATTTTATAACTGGTAATTAAACTTTTTCAATTATCTATCTAATTCCTTATCTACTTGATTTCTGAATAATGATATCATTAAGTGGTTTCGGGCGAGAAAGTTCTTACCATATCCCTGAGACCTGGACACATTGGTTTGCTGACGAACAACATCATGGTTGCTTCATCTCTTTTATGTGTGTCCTGTTCATATCCTATTTCAGCATAGGGATTAGGGAGAGATTGCAGAGTTCATATAATATAAGAAAAATTAGCAAACTAATAGACAAGGTGGCACATTTGAGTTATTCTTTAAATGACCATAAAAATTAATACTTGAATTCACAATCTAGATTTTATCTTTTTTATTTTCTAGCAACTTTTAGATGATACACAAGTAATATGTTATATTGACTCTTTATCAAGATCATGACCAATAGTGGATTTCAATAGAACCAACATTTGTTTGAACCAGAAGTCCAGAACCCATACCGAAAAAACAACTTAAACAAAAAAGGTAAAACAACTTAACCAAAAAAGGTGTTTTTATGGGTAATTCACCACGATAAAACTTTTTAATTAGTGAATACGTATCAAATTCCAATTGCAAGTCCACTCATCAAACTTCAAAAATCCAACATAATGCAAAAATCAGATAAAAAATTAAAAACCAAAGGTGCATATTGTCAAAAGTGCAACAAAATTATTAAATTGAGGCAAAAACACAAATAAAATATACAAAAATGATAACTAATCCATGTGTATGCTTGAATTTTACCAACATACAAGAAATTTTCGCAAAAATAGTTGACTTTTAAGTCATGAATAGTTGGCTTACAATCCTAAATTATATATTAAAATACCAGCTAACTAATAAAAATATTCCACACAACACCTGGTAACACAATTTCAACAGGCATGCCACCATAAAGCAAAGAAAACTCAATATGTCAATCTGACAATCTTCATTTCCACCTGGTGATTCAAATGATGTGCAGCTTAGCATTGCAGCCCCTACAATCAAGTGCAAAATATTGTGAAAACTAAATATGGTGATATTATCAAAACTACAAAATCTGCTTAGTAGAGAAAAAACTCAAAACAGGAGAAGGGAGAAATAAAACAGAATGGATCTACTTGTACAACCAACTGAAGTTATGTACTTACACAGGGATTCTAGCATACAGTATTTATATAAGTGCCAAGGCCACAGGTCTCCACCTAAGCGACTGACTTCCCTTCCTCCAATATAATTCATGGAAGCCCTTGGTCAGACCTAGATAGAAGTCAAGATATGCACCAGATACTCTGAAAAAAATCGATATAATGTCACACATATACTTCTAAGAGTTCAAGATTTTCATACACACCCTTTTAATGTTCATAATACCATGTTTGACTTCTATCCATTCCATATTAGATCAAATAAAATCAGTTATTTCTAACAGTCTGTTTCACTAGAGAAACAAATAAGAAAACATCATTATAACCATGAATAATCTCAGTGCATAATGTAATCTTAGTTGATTTAGTAAAATAAGCGGATATAAGTAGCTGGATTTATTTCATTTATTATTGAATATGTAAATATTATATTTAGCAGCACCGAGGTGGCTCACCAACAAGAGCCTGTGGGTTCATAAGGGTGTGAGTATTTACTATTATAAACAAGCTAAATATGACGTTATGAAATTTTGAAATTTTAAAGAGAAAATAAAAAAAAAAACTATTGTAGGCCGTAGCAATAAGATTAATTGTTTTGTTAGAATAGTGCATACCTAGTCGAGAAACCTGAATCCACCACTATGACATGCTCTTCTCCTTACAGAACATTAAGCCACCACATTATCAAGTTCCTTAAAAACTATCATAATCTTGGCTCATATATATTTCAAAATACTTTTTTGGAGCAGCAGGATGAATTCTATAAATTCGAGCAATAAATGCTTTTTCACTGGTGGCAATAATACTAGCAAGTGAATACTCTGTTTCACACAAACCAATTTCTGTAAGCCATGTATGAAATCTATATCTCGGCTTTATTCTTTTCTCTAAATCAAAGTACAAATAAGCCGGGAAAACATCAAGATAATCCAATGAGGAACCAATTTCGTTGCAAAGAAACTTTAGTTTCTTTTCAAGAACTTCTGTTTGTTGATTTAATATTTTCGGTGACAAACTAATTATTTTACAAAGCTTTGAAAACTTGAACCCATTAAGAATCAAGCAGTCGAAACGTTTATTTAACTGATTACTCGTCCCATGCATGTGTTTTAATACTTTTATAGTCAACCTGTTTTCTCCAAAACCAATACTATGCAAGAACTGCAATTTACTTAACGTGTGAATAGGCACTCTAGAAGACTGAATTCTCACTAAGCTTTCCGCAAAGTCTTTATCACAATCTTGATCAGAACTGATAAGTTGATAACTTTGTAATAGTTGATGACCCCCGTGTTTCAGTTTATCAAAGAACCATTGATTAAGACTTAATGCTCTCATCACATGTGGCAGATTAGATAATCGGTTTTTCCCAAAAACATAAGGGTACTTCTCCGTGATAAGATTCAAATGTTGTTCATCCATCCCAAAGTGTCTTAGAAGTCCCATGACACAAAATACCTTAGTCCTTAAGTCCAAATCAAAGATTCTGAAACCCGAAAGAAGTAATGACACGACATCATCCATGGTAACATCAAATCTACAAAAATACTCAACTTTTTCTGATAAAACTACTTCTTCATATTCCATCAAAATAGTTTTACTTCTACCAATCATGTCAAATATGTCATGATTCTTGCAACCCAAATTGCAAAACAACCTAATCTTTCTACAAAGATCAATCCATGCATCCACCTCGCCAGCCACATCATTAATCAAATCAAAATCTATAACAACCCTTTTCATATCATTAACCAACACCTCAGCTTCACTATCCCCATTTAATACACGAGGGAAAACCAAACAAATCCCAATTAAAGATGAACTAGTGAACCCATAATCCATATACTTCCTCCAAATCTCCTTCAATTCATGTGGATCCTTATCAAAAATTGTTCTCTCTTCTTTATACAAAATCCCCAATTTGTTCCAAGGAAACCCAAACCCGTAAAGAGCACAAGCAACATCAAACGCATTCCGATCTTCCGACAAAAAGAATTTACGAGCAGGCAAAACCAAATCAAGCTCATTAACATCAATGCCAATGCTTTCAAAGAACAACTCAAATTCATTAACAGGGTGGTACCTGAAGAACTTCTGTAAGGACTTGGAGAAATTCGGTGAAGAGAACTTAACCTTAGATATGACAGTAGACAGAGAGACAACAGAGTATCTGCTTATGTTTTCTGCAAATGTGTAAGGTACAGTTTTAACAGTGTGTAGGTAGTCCGTTAGGGCTTCTTGAGCTTGTTGGATTGCTTTTGCTCTGTACTTGTGAGGTATTTTCGTGAGGGGTTTGAGGTTGTTGGTGGCGGAGGAGTGGTGGCGAACGGTGGCGTGAGGACGGAGCGACGGGATTGTTCGCCGGAGTAGCATGATGGTTGTTGGTGTGATTGACTGATAGTGTTGTTAGGGCACAGATTGTTATATGCTATTGAATGTAGAAATTGATGGTGGAATAGTAATTGGAATGTTACCTGAATGTGATTTGGTTATGAGGTTGAAGAAACTGCAGAGATAGTGGTGGTGGAGTGGCGGAGGTGACGACGGCGAGATGGTGGCAGCAGTGGCGGAGGTGGGGTTTGATGAGGGTTTTGTTATGGAAGTGAAATACAATTGGTGTGAAATATGAGGGGTGTTTTTGCATGGATTCGAAACTTTCAAATCTCGATTTCATTTTGTGATTAGCGGGGCTAATTTATTTATATTCGTATTTGTGGTTGTGAATCAAGTTGTATATATTTTTAAACGTTGATACGGTGAAGGTGTTAAATCTTTAACCTTAGAATGAAAGAAAAAAAATATCTCATTGCATATTAAAACAAAATGTCAAACAAATTAAGTAAAAGAGAAAACCGGAAAAAAAACAAAAGAGTAAATTATCATTTGCATCCTTAACGTTTTTTCATTTTAACCGTTTGCATCCCTATAGTTTCAAAATTGTCATCTGCCCCCTGACGTTTTATGTTATCTTCATTTGAGTGTATGTCGTTTTATTTTTATTTCAATTTGAGTCAAGATAACTAACACTGTTAGTTTTTCTGTTAAAGTTATTGTTGAAAAGACTAAACTACCCCTAAAATTAAATAAAATAAAAAAAACTTGTGGGACCCATTCATCAACATCTTCTTCTTCATTAACAACACACCCATCACCACCACTACAACCTCATCACCATATCCACAGTCTTCAACACAACTTCCACAACCCTCATCACCACCACGACAGCCACTCGTCACCACCTCCACATCCTCCATCACTACCACCACAACCACCTGGTCGCCGCCACAAAAGCCCTAATCACCACAACCACCCCGTCGCCACCGCAAACAACCCCATGAAAATCAGACACCATGAAACGTTAGGGATAATGGTTCTTCTGTGTGAAAATCAGACACCTGGTCTATTAGGGCTAACACATCAAACACCACACTCATTCATACCCCCAATTTCAAACTCAAAACCCTAATCAACAATCATCCATTTCATCTCTCAATTTCACACTCCAAATCTTCAATTCATGAACAATCACCACCAATGGCGTCCGATTCAATCTCCCGACCACCATCATCCGACGAAGAAGAAGACGAACAATCACCCGATTAAAATCCTAAGACCATCGTCAAAGCCAATTCGATCGATACGTCACTAGACGCCATCGAGAATCAACTCTCTTCGATCTCATTGAACACTTAAATCGACGAACGAACAGCTCCATCTGCCGAGTGTTGGCGAGAGGCGGGGAGTTTCGATAGGTGAGAGTAGCTCTTTGAGGGGATCGGGTTTGTGGACGAATAATATGGAGGTGGAGGTGGAGGGGGAAGGGGATGGGGGAGTGTCGAGCCCTAGTTGTAGTGGGTATGCTGGTGAGAGTGGTAGTGTGACTAGTGCTTCTGGAACTGATACTGATGCTATACGGGAAGTTAGGGATAATGGTTCTTCTGTGGGTGATAATGGTATAAATTTGATGGTTGGTGGGTGGTGGTGTCAGTGGGTGGTGGTGTTGGTAGGTGGTGGTGGATGTAGAGAAAAAAAGAAGAAGAAGCTTTAGGTTGTGGTATCGACGGGTGGTGGGTGGTGGTGTCGATGGGTGGTGGTGGATGTAGTGAGAAGAAGAAGAAGAAGAGGAAGATGTGGGTGGAGGTAGCATTTGCAGGTTGATGGTGGAAGTGGTCTCATAAATTTTTATTTTTATTTTAATTCTTAGGAGCATTTTAGTCCTTTTATAAAAGAACTAACGAAAAACTAATGGTATTAGGGTTTTGGATACAAATGGATATATAAATGAAACGTTAGGGGGCCATTAGCAATTTTAAAACCGCATGGATGCAAGTGGTTAAAATGAACAAACCTCAGGGATGCAAATGGTAATTTACTCAAAACAAAAAAAAATGAATCAAAACAATGTCCACAAAACATTAAACAAATATAAAAAATTAAAAAAAAAAGGACAGCGTTAAGAAAGAAAAAATTAAAAATGACGAGAATAATTATTATCTATTAAATCTTAGATCTAAGGGCTAAAAAAATTAGGTAGCTTAATGATAAATAATTGAACTTTTAAATGATAGACTAAGGGTATTATAGTCTTAATCACATTTTCAAGCTTTATCTTTTTTTTTAAACGCTCGTAACTTTTACATACTACATTATTTTTGTAAAAAAAAGTACATCATAAAAACAAGCATTTTTTATCTTTAAAACATGTGTGACGTTGATAAATAAAAATGAATTTTTTATGTTATTTCAACTCATTGTGTAATATTCGTCGAATAATTGTGTAATATTAGGTCATTGTGTAATATCGTTTGATCATTCATATGTGGCACCCCTTCTCCCGAAGTTACGGGGAACCCAATGCTTTTTTTTGTGTCTAACGTTGATCATTGTGTTTTCTATTATGTTTGTCTAAAATAATAATTTTAAAAAACACAATGGTAAACATGTAATTTTTTTACGTTTTCTGGTTAATTATATAATTCTGATAAGTTATTATGTAATCCTTGTCAATCAGCTCATTGTATCTATTGCTAATCATTGAGTCTAGTGCTGGTCATTGTGTCGCTCATTGTGTCTAGTGTTAATCATTGTGTTTTTTAAAATGATGGTTTTTTAAATAACACAATGATGAAAATGTAAATTTTTTTTATGTTTTCCAGTTCATTGTGTAATCTTGATCAGATCATTATGCAATTCTTGTCAAGCAGCTCGTTGTGTCTGTTGTTAATCATCGAGTCTAGTGTTGATCAATGTGTCTAATGCTGACAGTTATATTATGCATTATGTTTTTTAAAATAATGGTTTTTGAATAATACAATACTGAAAAATGCAAACATTTTATGTTTTAAGTTCATTGTGTAGTCCTCATCCTTGTCAACTCTAAAGATTATATAATAAAATAAAAAAATTACACAGTGAGTTCAAAAACATGAAAAAACCCTATATGTGTTTTAAATATAGAAAAAAAATTGTTTTTATGATGTAATTTTATTTTTAAAAAATAATATCATATGTAAAAGTTACGAAAGTTTAAAAAAAAAAGGTAGAGCTTGAGAATGGGGAACATTGCTAATTTTTCCATCCACCTAATTTTGATAGCTAATTTTTCCATCCACCTAATTTTGATAAAAAAACACGTGTCAACACCTGATCCTTGTTACACTTTTTAGTTTTACAAGACTTTGTAGTTGAACATTTTCCAAAATAAAACAAGACATTAAAAAATCATAATCAAACTTAGGGGGAGGGGGGGGGTTGCACAGGATCAAACATGGGTAGAAGCGGGTAGACAACATGAGCCAGCGCCCTATTTTGACGTTGACTCTCCTCCTTTTGTTGTGTAATAAAATGTAAAAAAACAAAAACACTTGGTCCAAGCATTGAACACCACGTGTATTGACTAGACAATGGCAGTTTAGAACTAGAGACGATGTTTTGATTGTAATATGTATGATGAATTTAACGCGCTAGACGCAAAGACTATATAGATAGTATTTGCTGCACGTCGCACTCCGCACCTATCGCATATGGGTGGCAGTATTATTGCACATTGTAATTGTCGCACCAGCCAAACTCCTTGCATTTGTTCCACGCACCCCCGATCTCTTTTTTTGTGTTTCAAAGTTGTGTGACGAAAATCCACCACACTCTTATTTGTCGTGCAACACTACGACTAGGTTGGTGGTGTTGCTTAGGTTGTCGTGTGCCAACTGCCAAGTCAGCATTACCTTAATGTGCAGAAAAATCATTACATGTGGTCTAACTATGCATGAGAATGTGACTACACTGAAACGCATTATGACGATTTTAGTCTCGTAGCCTATTATAAAAGAACATATTTTTACGTTTGGTTTTGTATCCATGAGTTATGTAGGTATATGTTACTCATTACTCGTTGCATTTGAGAGTTTTTTTACCAGATTTACAAAATCTCATTTATGAACTTATTTTAGGTAAATTTATCTATGACTTCAAACTCATAAAAATAGCGGCTTGAAATATTAAATTCTATAGTGCATTCTAATAATTTCACATTCTTATTAATTTAAAGGTTTTAAAATATTATTTAGAGTAAAATTCTATTTTCGTTCTTGATGTTTGTTGAATTTGTCATTTCAATCCAAAAACTTTTTTTTTGCCATTTCAGTCACTGTAGTTTACCAAATGTTGTTATTTTCATCCATTCCACTAACTCCGTTAAGATCTCCATTAAATATGAGGGTATTTTAGTCTTTTTCAACACCTTAATTATTCAATTTAAACAAATTAATCAATTAATATTCAATCAAAACTAAAAAACATATAAAGCGGCTAGCGAGACCTGACGCTTCGATTTAAAAGCTTCAATTAACTCTAACTCATGTTTATCGATTGAGGTCTGCTGTGAGATTTCAATTGATCTTCATGTTTTGTTCTAACAAGTTGTCGATTGAGGTCTGCTATGAGATTTCAATTGATCATTGAATATTAATTGATTAATTTGTTTAAATTGGATAATTAGGGTGTTGAAAAGGACTAAAATACCCTCATATTCATATTTAACGGAGATCTTAACGGAGTTAGTGGAGTGGATGAAAATAACAACATTTGGTAAACTATAATGACTGAAATGATAAAAAAAGTTTTTGGATTGAAATGACAATTTCAACAAAAAGTCAGGGACAAAATGACATTTTACTCATATTATTTACTATACTTTTTAAATTATATATATATATATATATATATATACACACACACACACACACACACACACACACACACACACACACACATACACTAGAGCGATCTAGCCTTTCGTGTTTTCGTTAATTAATAGTTAACCCTGTTATGTTCTTGTAAGGACCATTTATGTCATTTAAGAAACTATATGGGTTATTTATGAATGTTTTTTTTATTGTGCATTAATTCATTAATTTAAGAGTTAATATTTTTTTAATATAATAAACATAATAATAATAGTTAAAATAAGATAAAAATAATAATAATAATAGAAATGATAAGTTATAAAAGTTAAATAATTAATAAGTTATAAAATAGTTAAAACTTAAAGTTTAATTAAGTTCAGGGGGCTTTATTATCAATTTAGAAACTTTGAAAAAATAAAGTTGTATTTAAAATAACAAGAATTAAAACTACAGGGACCAGTTGTGTAACATTCAAAAACCCAAACCAGATTTCCCCCCCGTTTTCCCGGTGACCTTCCGGCCGAGCTCCGGCAGTCTCCGGCCAACCCCAAAAACCCTCGAAAACTCACCGTTTAACTCAATTAAATCACCCTTTACACTTGTACAACAGTTTCGAACCCCACAACTGAGTTAATCTGAGCATTAAACTTCGAATTCATCACTCTCAATCGAAACCGTAGCACATTCAAAGCGTCGGTATCAACAGGCTCGAAACGGATTCAATCATACTCAATTAAATGAGGTTTAACCATTCTAGTTAAGTTTCTAAACTAAATACACTACCAATTTCACCTGAGTTCATCATATGCAACGAATTACCACTTGAGAAACATCGACCCTACAACTCAACCGAAACCCAATTCTTGTTCATCTTCAAATCGAAATTGGCATAGGGCTTTCAATCATAAGCCTCATTAGAAGTTACTGGTGTAGCGAATTTGATTATAATCAACCCAAACCTCTTGAACCGAAGTCAACCCGGCCGCGACATTGTTTGAATCTGTTTCAATCGATCCTGCATCGAATTCAGGTAATTAAGAGTTGTATTACACTCGATTAATCATAGGGAATCAAAGCCCTATGGTTAATTTGGTTAATAACATCGAATTGAGGATCAATTTTGGATCCAATCGTTCTAGGGTTCATGCAAAATGGGGGTTCTGTTAATAATTGCTTTTAAATAATCAAACCTAAACCTAATCAGATTTGGGGCGCTGGCCCGCCGGTTAAAGTGTCGGACTCATACACAGGGGACCCGGGTTCGAACCCGGGCACCCTCAACCATATTTTTTAAGCTTTTCAGCCTTTAAAAAAAATTATAGAAAATTTTTAATAATTATAAAAATCATTCTTGTAAACTTTAATTATTTTTAAAGTCACATAATTAATTTCTGTAAATTTCTTCATTTAAATACTTTAATATATTATTTTGTATAAAACGTTTTTTTACAAATGTCATACTTAGATTATTTTTATAAAATAGACTTTAAATAATAGTTTAAATTAATAAATTATTATTGGCCAATACATTAATTATTGTTTAATTATGTTTATTTCAAATAATTATAAAAATTTATTTGCATCTTATATTTAAACTTTACAAGTTATCATAAAGAATTTAATTTCTTTTCTCCATATTAAATTACCTAAATGGTATATTTCTTTCATTGGATTAAAATATATATGATTTCAATAGATAACCTTATTTATTTATAAAAACCCCAAATTCCTATTGAAACCCTAGTTCGCGTTTAATCGTTAATATTACCTTTAAACTTAACCTTGAAATATATACGTTAGGTATCTTGTAAAAGAAATCGTTGGAGCGCCGTTTAATTTCTTGTTATCATCTTATATATATAAGGTGAGTTTTCATGCCCCTCTTTTACTTTATTTCACACCTTTGGGTGAAACATGTTATCTTTATAAACTTGCACTTGTAAACATCTTGCTACTTGTAAATGCACGAGCAATTCATTTATAAACTTTGTCATGGTTATTTGTAATATTGTGAGCCTTATATGATGAACATTATATGTTGACAATCATTAACTATTGCTAGCCTGGCGACGTCATAGATCTATGGGCCTGACAAGCCTATTTGGTGCTAAAGCCGAGGTTATTGCCGGCTCCTGATGACGTATGCTTGTTCATCATGGGAACCAAGTACACTTAGCTAATCGTTAAACTTGTAAATGATATTCTTGGTCAAGGTTTGATTGTAGCGATATGTTATCTATAAACTTGCTTTATTCGTAACCATTGACATGAATTGCTACTTGTAAACTTTTATATATATATATATATATATATATATATATATATATGTATGCTTAACCCATGGAAACTCACCAACTTTTAAAGTTGACCCTTTTATTTTTAACATGTTTCAGGAAATGCACAAGGTTGATGATTATCTTTTGAAGCATGCTTACACCTAGGATTTAGACCTAGAAAAAATAAATAAAATAACTTGAGACTTGAAAGTTGAACTTTGTTTATTTTTGTTTGTTGAGATATTTAGTTGTAATGTTTATTTCAACTTATGAATTTTTATATTTACAATTTATGGTAGTGTTATGTGGCTGTGAATAATCTTAACCCTCACATCTCGACGTTTCCGCCGTTAAGGTTGGGGGTGACAAAACACCACCTAACTTTTATTTTTTAGTTTGTAACAACTATTACTTCATAACTGTATAATGTTGTCTCGTTAACTTAGTCTGTCCATGTAACAAATGCAATAATAAGGTAGTCGCACATATGTTATATGTTTGGCTACTTGTTGACCAAGAACTCGATTTAAATTTCTATAAAAACATGACTTAACATACATTTTCTTCGACTTGTTCCTGTTGTTAGAAGCAAGAAAGAAAATTTTTAATCCTAATCTTAACTGGACTTGCACACAAAGTACCCTTTGGAGCGCGATTTCCAGAAACTTGACTTGTTTACTTAGCTCAAAAACTGATTCTAGTCGACTTTGGCTCTGCTATCTTCCAATTGTGGTGTTTTGATCTAGGCTGGAGAGTATTTTATGCCAACCAGGTCGCCAATTTCGGTTATAACCTGATATTTAGTGTCACTTTGCTACTTATAATATAAGACTATAAGGTATATGGGCAAAAATGGATGGTCATGTTGGTTTGGTAATAGGTCGAACAGGTAAATTTTAAAACTATAGTTGGATTGATTCTTTTAACATTTTTTTTGTACTTTTAGTTATATAGTGGAAATGCCTCCTTGTTGTGGTGGTACGATTGTGGCGTGATTTTTTAAAAATTTCGGCTCAGTGCGTTATGATGTAAATTAAAAACTCAAAATATAATTATTAAAAAATTTTAATGAAAGAAAACAATTACGTATATCACAAAAGTATTTAAGACAACTATACTAACAGCTATATTATCCTAACAAGATTAGTGAAAGCATGGGTGATATTTGTAGTCAGATGTCACTTATTACCTAGATTTTAGGGGAGGGTTCGTTTAATGAATGTGGGTTAGAGTTCTATACAATGGATAACTACGTATTCATTTGTTTATTTGTTAAAAAATATAAGATTTTATACCAAGTTTCGCTCTTTTTCCTAGTTTATTAGCCTTCGAAAACATTTTATCTTATAACTAACCAACCATCCCCAAAATTTGAATGAATATTTTATGAAAACATGCTTATATACTTGTCTTTATTTTTCTATATATGACTTAACTGCAGGGAAAAAAAAACTATAATTGTAACATGAAATATAATTGTCCATAGTTTTTCCAAATGAGAAGGTGCTGCAAACAAAAATATAATTGTAACATGAAATATAGCGGAAACTAACTGAATTTATTAAACGAACTTACTGTTATGTTGGAATACTCGAATTGTAGCACCTGAACCACGAGCACCATTGACGATAGTGTATAGGAATATAATAGAAGGAATATAATAGAAGTTTGTATAGAATGGTTAGTTGAAATCAAGAATAATAACAGAGACAATGACTTGCTTTTGAAATCAAGACTGGAAAAATAGCAGAGTTAGTGACAATCTTTGGTTGAAATCAAATCCAGATAAATTATTATTTCAAAGACTCGAACACACAATCTTTGGTTGGAGTAAAGACAAAGTTAACACTACACCCAACCTATAATGTTTTTATACTTTTATTTGATCTAAACTATATATAGCGTTTAAAAATAGATAAATCTGTAACTTTAAGAATATAATTTTTATAATATTTGATATGTTTATCATTTTAAACTAAATAATATTTTTTATGTGCAACCTGGTTAAAAAATTTAAAAATTGATAAATCTGTAACTTCATTTAGTTTTGTCATTAGTGTTAGACTGGTAAAAAGATTTATACGTATTTGTATTTATATAGTAGAAAACTTAAAGACACCATATATAGCTCCTGATTACAAGTAGGTATTATGCTATTATAGAAGTTACGAGGTTTGCTTGAATTGCAACCAAAATCCTTCCAATAAGTATACATTTGTACATGCATCAACTTACTTCGAATAGTCAACACGTACTCATTCATGTTAACTTCATTTTTACAATAAGTTTGCCACTCATAAAGGATCTTGTTTCTTCCATTTTTCAAAGCCACCCATTATTCATTTATTTTAATACTTTTTTTTAAAAAACCATAATTTAATTAATATTAAATATTTCTAACTACAGTTTGTGATATGATCCTTAATAAATACTTTCAAAATTTTCTTATTGGGAAAAGCAAAAGAATTATAGCAATATTCAATACTCACAAAAAAATAAGAATTTTAATTTTAATTTTAATTGTTACATTCACATTCGATTTCAAGCATTTTCTTGGATTTTATGAAGATGAAAAATATTTGAAGTGACTAGATTCGATCGGTATAAAAAGTTGATTAAAGCTACTCAAATAGTATTTGAGTTTCCCACGTATCATATTGACATATAGTCCTCTTTAATTGAATTTTCAATTTGTAATGGTTGGTAGTAATAATAATGTATATTGACGTCGCTCATGAAATATGAGAAAAACTTCGTATAATATTATGTACTGATAATAATGTATCAATAGATGCAAGGGTGTCGAGGAGTTATAGTTGAGCACCTGCACTATTATAAGGAAAATACATAGAGAGAAAGAACTAAATAAAACTTCTAAAGTATTATATAAGTAAGCCAATAACACATGACAAAGTTATTATTGGTGATCTAAACTAATAGACAGATATTCAAGTAGCAAAGTGTTAATGCTACACTTTAGGATATTGTTTAACACAAGAAAGCTCTTTTTTAGACAACACGCATGATGTGTAAGAAAAATGATGAACAATGTCACGAGGTTATTTACGTAATTTTCTTCAAACGTATCTCTTAGAAAGCATTATATAAGTAAGCCAATAACACATGACAAAGATGTTGAGAACAATAAACATGTTTGGTGGGTCTCATCATGATCCACACAAGGAATAGGGTAAAATCTTTAGCAACTAATTAGGATTTATAGCTAAAAAAGCCAATATAATGTCAACATATGATGAAAGATGCAATGACACCAACAATATTGGTACATAGATAAGTAGATAACACATGTAACCAAAGTACCATCGTTAAGAAGCACATTCATATATAAATCTATGGATAATTTCCAACAAGGATAGTGAAGAGTATGAATAGGATTTTGGTATATGGATTGACATTAAAACAGAGAAGGAAGTTTAAAACAAAGCTAATCTAAACTAGGAAGAAAGTATATAAATATAATATTGTAAGTCCTTTGTCAAATGATGTTAAAACTTAAAAACATAACCTTTTTAATAATGTTACAAAAAAGTTAGTGAGAACACCAACCATCTCTAAAATTAAATGAGAAAATAAGCTACCATAACTACATAAATATTTGATGGTTGATATCATTAACAATCTTTGAGGGACCAATCATTACTAACAAGTTCAAAATGAGTACGTCAAGGTCCAATTGACTATATTATAGAGTGTGTGTTCATAGGAACAAACAGGAGACAACATTGGATTTGTTGATAGACTAAGAAAATAACAATTGTAGTTTATAGGCGACAAGATATTCCCAAGGTTTTTTAAAAAGAAGGTGCATTTGTTAATGCAGTTGTGTAACCTGGCATATGTGACACACTGATTCTCTATGATATCAAACTAGTTGGTGAGGGCGGCCGTGAGACAATTACTAAACCACTTACAATCAGATGATCAATGTGGTCTAAGGTAAAGGTTAAAGGAGTACAAAAAATGATCCTCATCAAAGACCAAATGTCATGAGGTTACTGGTAAACGCGTTAAGGATCAAGACACCAACATAATTGACGATCAATGGATGGTCTAAGATAGAAACATGCATTTGATCGAGGAGAATGCTTATGACAAGAAATTGAACACATTTGGTCCAACAAGAATTACTAGTGGAATCTTTCATAAGAAGATAACATCTAACGTTATCCCATCCATAAAGCTCTACAATTTGAAAAAGGCATCAAAATTGTTCTTTTATTGCTTAAACAAACTTATCTCCTTCAAAAAGCAAACATGAGCGTGATTTTAACCACTGCCAACAAATTTATTTAAACAACAAGTCGTTTGGAAAGGTAAAAGGATGCTCTAAGTCATGCATTGAGTGCGCTCTATTTATTCCTTAGTCTTACTATGGATTTTGCTACGGGTGTTGCTAAACTATTTTTAGTAATTTTCTTCAACATTTATCTCTTGAATTTGCTACGAATTCAACTAAATCATTTTTAATATATTTATTTTAAAACTTTTGCTATGAATTTTCTTACAGATTTGCTATGAACATATTTTGGTATGGTTTATCCGACGGCAAACCGTAGCAAACCCGTAGCTAATCCGTATCAATTTGCTACAAAATTTTTCCATAACAAAAATTCATAGGAGATACTTATTTGTGTAGTAGTGTTTATAATCTTCCAATCTTGAATGTTTTTTTTAACATAATGACTGATTTCAGAATATAATTATTAAAGCTTTTTCATGAAGTCAGTGATGATATAGATGAATTAAATATGGATTAGGTAGGAGGTAGTTAAATGTGTGTTAAGATAATAGTTTAGTCATAAGTATCTTAAACTGTTTGATTTATGAAAACCCTAATTGTTATCAATGTTTTTAATAGTGATCTTGTGTTCACATCTCACTTTGACTAAAAATAGTCATGGTTAAACTAAGGTTTTTCCAGTTATAAATTTTATTACGAGGAGGTTGGATGTGCGGTTTTGGTGGAAAACGGATAGATGGCACGTTTAAAATAACAAATATAGAAATGGTGATTGCATCATAACTCCAAACAAGAATTGGTGGAAGAAATGTGTGGTTGATGTGGAAGAAAGAGATAGGTAGAAAGGAAGTTGCAAAAAGACAGATGATAGCAATGAAGATTTTATTATGAATTTATGATAAATATATGCTTCGAAAGAAGAAAACACTAGTCAAATTTGTATTTTACACCAGAATTGACGGAGAAAATCAATTTGAGTTTAAGAAAGGTCGAACACTAAATTGTATTAGGGGTTCAATATCTGCTGATACAATTCATATTCGTCTATATTGTTTTACTAATATAGAAACCCGTGTATTATACAAGTTTAATAAAAATATTAAATTAACAATTAGTAATTATTAATATTTTTTAAGAGAACATGTGGTTGAAATTAAATAATTAGACGTAATAAAACACTAACAATATTTTTTAAAACTTTGGTCTTTAATAAAGTTTAGTTTAAAAAAATATTGTTTAAGCATTCCATTTTATTAGAAATATATATTTTAAACAGTGCCGTTTTTTAAAAAAAGTTTTTGTATTAAAAAACTTCATATTTTATAATATTTTTTTTTAAAAAAACTATATTTTCTTAATAAAAGAATCATGTTTTTATATTGTTTTAAAACATTACTATAAAACATTATTTTAAAATATTATTTTATAATTAAAGAAAGATATAAATAATATCATTAACATTTAATATTATTATTAAATGATTTTCTTCCTATACAAATGACATGTGGCAAACTTGATATGAGAAGATGAATATGTGTCAAAGTTGGTATGAGAATATGATATGTGTCAAACAATTATTTTGTTTTATTAGTATAGATAATGAAAATAATACATTGTATATACAAATGATTCTTAGCACAACTAGTTAACGTTAGGTACCCATGACATGTAATAAGGAAATGTCATGTGTTCAAGTCTCACTTTGACCAAAATGCTCAGAGTTGAGTCAGGAGGTTTTCTCAGCAATATATGAGTTTTCTCCTGAGTGGGTTGGGAGTGCGGTCCCGGCTGGGAAACGGATAGGTTGGCCTGATTAAGATAACACCTATCCTCAGAAGCAGGGTCATACATTTTTCGTTCTAAAAAAAATACATTGTATATGATTTGACTAAAATTGAAGCTTTTAAGTTACTTGTTTAAAAATACACACATTACTTTTTAGCAAGAATGACATCAGAATTTTAATATCATCTACAGACTACAATACAAAATTCATTCTTCTACTAAGGGTGTTATGTCACCTAACACATTAATGACATATCCGTCTGTCACCTAAGGATCTCTCAAAATCATGAATTCTTGACGCACATTTTTTTTACCATCATGTGTGTCTTTTATATTTATTTCCCATAAGCAAATTATTTATGACATACTATTTAGGGAGAAGGAGGCGCAACCTTAAAGTACCCTAGACTATACTGAAATCCACAATCACATACTGTCACATCATAAGTACCTTGAACTATCCTGAAACATCCAAAAATTAGAAATGTAACCCTAGACTACCCTGAAACTTTATTTTCACATTTAAAAATAAACATTACATAATTAAAAATAAAAGATTACATAATTAAAAATAAAAATAGTACATAATTAAAACTAAACATTGCAAATATTAAATTAACATATTCCTCGTTCGAAGCGAGGTACGCTAGATCTAAACTTGAAAGATGTTCGACAAGATCATATCGAAGTCGGAAATGTGTATCTTGATCATATATTTCCGAAAGAGAGTTACCGTCAAAACCGGTTGGACCGGAGGGTCCATTATGTATACCGGTGATATCGCTCTTCCTTCATCCTTCAGGATCATGTTGTGCAATATCATGCATGTGTAAACCACGCTCCGAATCTTGTCAACCGTCATAACCCGCATCGGTCGCCTAAGTATGCCCCATTTTCCTTTTAGTGCACCGAAAGCTCTTTCAACATCTTTCCTAGCCGACTCTTGCACTTTCTTGAATATCTTTTGATTCGGATCGGTCGGATATGGAAACGATTTCACAAACGTTGACCAAATAGGATAGATCCCGTCGGTAAGATAGTATCCCCGTTGTATAGATGTCCATTTACATAAAATGGACTTGGGTGTGGTACCATTTCTTTTAGGTACAAATTGGGGATTGATTGAGAACATTGATGTCGTTGTTCGACCAGGACGGGCCACAAAAACCATGCCAAAACCACATATCATTTGAAGCCACCGCTTCGAGCATGACCCTCGGATATTGGTGATCACCTCTCATATATTGGCCACGTAACTCAGTCGGACACATTCTCCAAACAAAATCTGTACAATCTATACTGCCAAGCATACCGGGAAGGTGATGCTTATCCTCGTGTGTCTGGTACAAAAGTGAAACATCGTGGCTTGTAGGTCTACGAAGGAACTCCATACCATATAACTTAATAATGGCATTACAAAAAAATTGTAGAGACTCACGCGAAGTGCGAGTAGACATACATAATACTCATCATACTCGTCTGGAGTGTTACCTGTTGCGAGTTGTCTGACCGCCGATGTGCATTTTTGTAGCGGGGTGAAACTCTTTTTCATCCTCCCGTCAAGGCCGTCTTGGAACCATTCTTCTTTTGATTCGACATCATCGACTATTTTAAGAATAAACGTTTCGACATACGATACCTTCCTCGAAACGTTTGTTCATCGTATTTCGAATCGTCAACGAAATAGTCGTTCATAAGTAGCTCGTGACACGTTACACGATCGCTTGGAATGTATTTTTTTAGAAGAACTACTTGCCGTATCCTCCAGGGCTTTGTCGACAAGATGTTTCATAAAATATAAACTGCTATCATTCGAATTCAACGAATCCAAATCGTTTTCGGGAATGTACAAATTTGGAATCTCATCAGACATTGTTGTGTTTGTGTAATTGTTGTGTTTGTATGATTTTGTTTGAGTTTGTGTAAATAATAGTGTGTATGTGTGTGAGTATTTATAGGGTAATTTTTTTTTTAAAATAAAGGTCGAAATAACGGCTTTATAGCCGTTATTTTCTCGGCTACCCATCGGTGACTACTACCCGGCCACTCCTACCCGCCAGGGTACCCGCAAGGGTAGCGGCGGTGTACCCGACCGGGTACTCGCCTACCCGAGCTGGGACCCGAGGGCGCCCCCTCCTTCCTTAGTATTTCATACCGTCTAAATAAATATATAATGTATTACGTATAAAAATTTAAATATAATAAATTACCTAACTATTACATTTTGAAATGTTGCTAATAATTGTAATTCTTTACCGGTTGATTTTGAGGGTTTTGCCACGTGGCAATTGCCGAACGGGGTAGTTTATCGTAACACCCCACCCAGAACCCAAACAGGCGTGCACAATCGATACAACTTACAGCAGAAGCAAACTTAGTTTTCATTCAAAGCTTACAACATTCCGAGTACAATACATTATTTAATTACAATAATAAACAACTAGAAACTTCTATGGCTCCTGATTCCACTATCTTCTCATTGTTCTTATAGTAGTCTCACCGATTACCTGTGATACATATACTCAAAAAGACGTCAGCCATATGTTGGTGAGCTTATGTTATACAATTTATAAAAACAACACAATACAATTGACATGCATGCAACATGGGTTGTGATATTTTAGGCCAGGGACAACATGTGCCAACCATGACATTTTTCACAACCACCATCAAGGGCTTGTCAGACCCCCCCCCCCGACCATCGCATAGGTATGGTAGTGTCATGATGCATATGTGGAAGACTATCATCTTTCAAGCCATTTCGACACATCTCATTAAGCATATAAGGATTCACACATACCCTTACCGATAATTGCACATTAACAACATTCTTGTATATTACCAGTTTAGACAAAACGAGTATACAATCATAATTTTATAAATAAATATGATAACTCACTTCTTTAACAATTGCTCAACAGTTGATAACCTTTCTAGTACAATCTGGTGATATCTCAAGGTCCTAATACAATATAAGTAATCCTAGGTTAGGTAATGGTACAACTAACTAGTTATTGTCATTGTTAGATCAATAACGCTGTCTTGTTTAAGCATGGGTGATCAGGTTACGCCTAACTAAGGCTACGGGACCAAAAACTCAATCTTAACAATAACCCTAACGTCTAAAAATAATAATAATACTAGACTAATACTACTCCTAAAATAAATAATAATTAACTTGACATAACTTAAATAAGAACATACCTTAAAATGATCAACGACAATTTGATGTTGAGTCTTCCTACTCGTGCTCCTACTAGAACTCTAAAAACAACTATTAACGACACCCAATGGGGTATTGAGTCCTCGAGATTCTCCTTATAATAGAGCGTTCTCCTTATTATAGAGCGTTCTAAAAAAACTTATATTATAAATTTAATTTTAAGGTTCTATTTATAAGTAAGTAAGCAGACATCTCAATCCTATTAGATCATGTGTAATGGTTAAAGTCCTTAATAGACATTTTCTACCATATGGATGCCACCTCAACATGGGCATTATAGATAAAATAAGTGTAATGGATAAAGCCCCTATAATGCCCCTTCTTTATTATGGATTTGGTGATTTGTGGTGTTATTATAATAATGCTTGGGGGGTTTTCTTTAAACATAACGCCCCACAGTAATGATGGTGGGGGCATTATGCGGCATTATGTATGGGCTTAACGCCCCATTACACATGGTCTTACAGGTGATGTGGGATGAAAGTGAGCAGCCTAGCTGGTTGTTTGCTTATTTATTAACCAGCCTGCTTGATTGTTTACTTATAATTAGTTCAGCCGCTTCATTCGTTTTTCTCTCATAACTTCTAAAATATAACGTTCTATAAAATTTCAAATAAGTCATTACGACGAACTCTTCTCTACGAGTCGACCTAATTTCGTTAAAAACGGAGTAAGGTTGAATATAATATATTTTATTATTATTAGGCGTTTTCTTATTATAGTAAACTTTCGACGTCACATATCGTCTTTCCAATAGCCATTTTACTCGTTACTTACTTGAATGATAATATAGAAAGAAATACTTCACATTTTACACATTTGTAACTATTACATTAAGATTTGAGGTGTTACATTTATTTTCTTTTTTCTTTTGATTTTACAACAAACAAATGCTAACAATGCTTTTGAACTACTTTAAAAGCATAAGGTAAAAATAGATTATGCATCACATATTCTATTCAGTAGTACCATTAAAATGACTAGGGTTAATTTCTGTGTGCCAAATGACACACAAATGTGATTTCAGACATCCTTTTCTTTTGTGAGTCTAATTCCTTTCTCATCTTTAAATCTTTAATTACGAGAAAATTATGATTTTATGATAATAACATTGTAACTCGTTGTTATGCATTAATGATGCTATTTTATAAAAGTTTTTTAAGTTTTACAATATATCTATATCAATTCGGTTTTCATCCTGTATTAGAGAGTTCTAACTTGTAGATATCAAAAACATGTTTTATTGTTGCTCACACAGTCACTTATGTCCTAAAAATTTGTTTGGTAGTTTGATTGCGTCGAAAATATTAAAATTTGGTAGAAAGTTGTGAAACGAAAGTACCTATGAAATACACATAGGTCTATTTCATGTTGTTCTAAGTTATTATTGTGAATTAATAGACATTAACTAGTGTATTTGCATGAGTTATGCGGCGTTGCAGTTTGCGACTCAGTTTTGATATATATAACAGCCTTTTTAGAGCATCTCCAACAAAGAGGGGGACATACATCTCGCTTGTCCTTCTCATCGCCTATCTGGCTTATCCCCTTCTCATCTCTCCTCTCTTCGGCCTCTGCAGATCAGGCTCTCTATCCTCCCTCACTTGCTCTCATTCACAATCTGTTCTTATACTCCTACAAAAGCGCCCATCCGCACGCGCTTTTTCCTCCCTTTCCCCTCCCCAACAACACCATATCTCTTTCACACTAGACGGTCTCACTTATGTGCCATGCGTTAAAGAAGGTCTGATACCATTATGTGACGCAATCTTCATTATAAGATCACGTTGAAAAGAATAATCATTTTATTATCTGAATTTTTCTAGAATTAATCATTAACGCTTTCAGTTTTTATGTTTTTCAATCGCCGACCATGACTGTTGAAGAAGACAACGACGATTAAATCGAAGACACAAAATTACTGAACTCTATCAATGTAATTAAAGATAATAAGTAAATTATTTAGTTTAAACGACAAAAAGGATCACTTTAAGTAGATTTAACGATTGCATACAACAAATGGACTAAATCCATAACAAAAAATCTCAAGATAAGGACTTCTAATATAATTTCAGAAAATTAGCAACCAGATCTGAAAATTGATAAAAAATATATGATTTTGTTTTTATAGTATATTCTTGCTTTTAAAATAATAATAAAAAAGTGACAAACATTCGTTGCATGGGCCATTGTATAAAAAGGAATTTTATAACTGAAAAAGCAACCTTTTAAAAACGACACTTTTGGCAAAAAGCAAATGATTATGGAATATTATCCTCGTAACTTGTTGTTTTTAATGACAGCCTCATTTCCTCCTTTTTAGCATGTGACACATTACACATTTTCCCCTTAGTTTCCACACGCGGCTTATATTTTTAAATTATCATTACAATTGTTAATTAATAAAAATACAAATATGCTAATTTTTAAAAGAGTTTATACATTGGTATCAACTTTATACAAGATTTTATCAATATATTTTTAAAAACATATGGTGATATGGACGGATTTCACGTATCGATTTCAGACAAATCTTATTTGTATATTCATATATATTTTTTTATTGTAATTTATATGACTTTAATATTTTTTTAACCTTAGTTTTCTTTAAATGATTAAAGTCGATTGTCTGTCATCTCTCGAATGACAACTCATACATTAGACAAACTATCACTATTGTCTTTTTCGAATGATGACTTTTTAAAAACATAATGGTGAAGTGACATTATTGTGTATTTTTAATAGCTAGGTAATACACAATGATAAACACAATAACTAATTAATCTAATACATTAAAAACAACTAGTAACGTGCCTGCGCGATGCGGCGCATGCGACACTTTTCATTATGGTACTCGTCTCTGGTTAGTTTTATATTTAAAAAACTGAATTCATTCTTTTAAGCATATTGTAACAAACATAGAAAAAATTATATATAATTAAAGATACAAGGGTCTAAGTATAAATAAGTTTAAAGTTTCACTTTTTAGTAGCGTTAGAAAGACATAATTACCCTTGTTAATTGATTTTTTGGGTTGTACCTTGTCCTTAAAATTTACAAATCTCTTAACTTTGGCCGGAATCCTTCCTTCATGCATTATAATATAGTATAGATAATAAATGATACAAAATAATATAAACATAAAATACAATAATAAAATGTATCATTATGTTTTTTTATAGTTTGTTCTGTTTATTTAAACAATAAGATTTAAAAAACATAATAGTGGAATCAATCATTGTGTAATTCTAGTAAAACACTATGATAATTTATATAATATATAAAAAACAATGACAAAAAATAGTACGAAATTATTTTAAATGTAAAATACAATAATAAATACATATATCAACTAATAAAAAATATTTGACACAATAAATTAGTATTTGACAAAATGAATTGATGTATTACACATAATAACTTGACGTATTTAATATAATGTCCAAAATGATCTTCATTTTAAAAACAATGACATATGTCAAACGCATATCCTTTTTAGATCTTTTAATTTTAACTAGGATAGACCCCCGCGCGTTGCCGCAAGGTCTTCTCGCAACGCCGTGCAAACCATATTAACACAAAAAGTAAGAAATCATCAACATATTTTCAGTGTTGAAAAGTCATGGTAGTTTTAAACATAAGAATGCATCGATGTCATATATCGACCAACAATTATACAAAAAGAGAGTTTTGTTAAATATATACGTAAACTATGTGATATAATGACCAAAGGTTGTAACACCAACATATGTAATGATTTTTATAAAATAAATAGTAGTTTATTTAACTTTTTAATTTAATTCCAAAAAAGTTTTCCGAAGTATGTTATCTTAGGTACCCAATTATTACGCAATAATTAGTGTTATTGACTTTAATCCGTCAAGGAAAAGCTAGTGCACATGATTGTTCTTGGTTTTTTCAATTTGTATATTTTTAAAATTGGTGAGAAAATGAAAGAAAAAAAAGGTTTTACGGACTCCAACCAGAAACCTCCTTTGTGGAAGCATAGAGAACAAACCATTTGCACTTAACAATCTTTTATATTTGTTAGCGAAAGTATAATATATATAACATTGATGCTTTTATAAAAACTTTAGAAAAGACTAAGTCGGTAACCCTTTAGCTACCGACATACATTTTAGTAATACAGATAATATGTTTTTTTATTATAACCCTACTTTATAAGAATCATAAAGATATTAAGTTTTAGGTATAGTCTTACATCAGCATCTATAGAGTCCTTGAAGGATATATGGACAAATTTTACATGTCAATCTCACACAAGCATATTTATACATTATCTTTTTCACAAAAGTGGTAATTTAATTTCCGGTCTCCAATTGTATTAGTTAATTTCTTATATGTATAGCAATTAATAAATTTATAATAAATTACTTATTAAATGAAATTAATATATTTTTCCAAGGAGTACTTGTTGGGTGAAGCATGAGCAGAGAGACGACAAAGGTCCTCGCCCTTATTCAACGATCAGTGACCAATTAAAAAATCAGTCGGTACGTCAGTGTTTGTGCATGCTAATTTAGTTTATTAATAAATTTAATTTTGGTCTCTGTGTTTTATTTTTATTAAATTCTTTAAGACTTGGACTACAATAATACTTTTATAATTATATCAATATGATATTCGAATAGATTTATTTTTGTCTCAGATGGCATAAACTAGACGGACCTATAAACTTTTGTTAGGAAACAAAACAGATTTGGTATAAAACTATAATCAATCTCGTTTAGGTATTTTTTTTCTAAGAAAATTTATATATTTCAATTGACTCGTTTGATAACAAACTTAAAAATAAACACTTACTAGTATTAAGCTCCTAGCGTTGCGGCGGGAGAGTAAAATCATGACAATTAACATCTATTTCACACTACATCAACGACCACTAATACCGTAAAAGCTCGTATTAAAAATAAATGAAAAAATAAAAACAAACGGAAAGTAGAGTAAAACGTTGAACCTTGCATGTGAGACGTAAAATAGAACAATAATCAAGTCGATCTAACGCGTGTTCTGACGGGGCTATTTAACGGGGAAAAATAGGCGTAAAAACGTTAAACCATATGCGCACGTTACAACGTGTTAACTCGTAAATTTTAAATCGAAATGTAAAATGAATATTTGTAAAATATTAAAAGTATGGAGAACCAAAAATGAAAGTGAAAATCATATGTGTTACGTTGTACAATATGTAAAAGATTAAAAGTAAGAAAACTATAAATAAAAAATGTCAAAAGTAAGTACAACTCACTAAGGTTAAATACAACCTATAATACACAAATAAGTTGATAATAAGTATTATATATAATTTACACGTTCTACCCAACAACTTTTGTTTTTTGTTGGCTCCTTATCTCACGTTGTTGATAGATATGTGTGTTTATAATGTGTTGTTGATTTTTTTTGTTGTGTGTTCATTTTACTCTTTGAGGTGGGGTTCTCTCTAAGTTTTCTTATTTTATAGGCTACGAATAAGTTTGTTATCATTCTCTCTAAGTTTTCTTATTTTATAGGCTACGAAAATATTAAACCAAACTCCCCTAAGTTCTTTTAAGGAATGAAACTTTTTCATACATTAATATTTTTTTAATAAAAATTACACTACAAAACGAATGTTGTATTATCTTCAAGGTATGGTATTACTATAGTTTTTTTTTAGTTCAAAATAAAATTTACATGTTGTGTTCTTTGACACGTCATGCGAGCACCACTCCACAAACCTTCTTTTTGTGTTACATGTCGAGTCATTATTTTTTTTTAACTAAAAAATGACTTATATATATTTTTTCAATAAAAAAATCATTGTCACATGACAACCCAGACTGTTCCATTTTAATAAAAAAATCATTGTCAAATACAAAGGGTTCGAAAACTAAAAAGTGTAAAAAGTAATCTTAATCATTTATTTTTTAATCAATGGTTAAGATCAATTTGTAAAAAAGAGTTTGTTAGAAGGGTATTTTAGAAATAACCACTTTTGTTGAACCACGTTCTGTTAAACGTTCATAATTTTTATGTACGACATTATTCTTTTATAAAAATTACACCATAAAAACGAGCGTTTTTTATCTTTAAAACGAATACAGTTTGTTATATAAAATTTTACTAATTTTTTTTACGTTTATTAAGCTCGTATCTTATTATTATGTATTTTAGTGCAGCTCATCGTGTCTTTTTGTTAGTTATTGTGTTTTTCTAAATACTATTGTGTGTTTTCTAAAATGATGAATTTTAAAAAATATAACGATTGAATAACATTGTTGTATGTGTATCTTTAGTATGTAAAACACAATAATAAATTAATATTAAATTAATCTAATACATTAAAAACAGAGATAAAATAACATAATGTCTCGTTGTGTTTTTTGATTGTAATTATGTAATCTTGAACACTACGAGTTTTGAAAAATACATTGGTGAAATAAAATCATTGTTGTACATAATGATAGATAGCAAGTTTATATAATATATAAAAAATAATAACAAAAATAACAGATTTTGTTATTTTTAACACTATTAGTTTTGATAAATATATCGATGAAAGTATATTATTGGGTATTTTTAATTGTAAAACACAGTAATAGATAACAAGTTTATATAATCTATAGAAACAATGACGATAATAACAGAAAATGATCTAAAACGTAAAATACAATGATTAATGCATACAACAAATGATGTAAAATATGACACAATGAACGTATATGACAAAGAGAGCTAATGTATTTGACACAATGATCAAAATACCCTAATCTTTAAAACAATAGAAGGACATGTATTAAACCCATAATTTTTTTTAAACTTTTTAGATTAAATATTATTTTTACTATAACCCTATCATTATAATAATAACATTAAAATTTAGGGTGCCTTGTATTTTTGAGGTTCAGACACTATATTTTGAGCACATGCGGCTAAAAGGACGATATGATGGTTCTGTTGGGATGTTGCAGTATGATCACGAGAAACTCATGTCCCGTTCAATAATCAATATGTTAAATAAAGTGTACATCCTTACCAGGCGTGGGCACATTTGGATGTTATAATTACATTAATTCTTATTAAAATTTCATAATTAATTGTGCCGAGAATAACATCATGTAAAATAATTTTGGTGAAAGTCATGGCATGATCATCAAAAACAGAACTTGCGAGCCCGCAAGGGTAATATCAACAATATCATGACCACAATTGGTATTGATGTCACACCATTCTCTTTTAATTTGTTAAAAATATGCCTTATTAACAATTATTCATGTTTTATTAAGAGATTTGATTGGATTATTGAAGTTTTATCTATTTTTAATTACAACACTTAAATTGTATAGGATAAATACACATGCGCCCTTCACGATTTAAACATAAACATATTAATTGTTGAGTACATATTTAATAACTAGAATGTCCCGTGGTCACTTCTGGTTCTATCTACATTTGAATTATCTAAACCACGCACCTTTTTTTTAACATTTTAGTTGTAGTCATACAAATATAAAAAAAGACATAAAGTATCATCATAAATGTCTCATGATACAAGTTAGGATTCGCAATTTACTTGTTTTTTTATTATGTGATTTTTGATATCTAAACTATTTTTGTATATACTCTATATTTCACATAATTATTTTGTTTTCATATGTGTACTGTATTTTAAAAAAAAAAGTCATTTCATGTTTATATATTTAAAAACATTTATGATGATACGAAACATACATGTTAAAGTTTGTAATTACAAAAGTATTATGTCATCTGCCATTAACATTTTCATATATAAATTAGGGGCATATTATAATTTATAGGTATACACAGTACACTCTCATTCTTTTTATCTCTTTCTATACATATTTATTTATACATAAAAAAATAATAAAAAAATTCTAATAACAAGTTTTGGATGTTAATATAACCCAAACTATAAATTATCTACTTAAAAGTGATTAATCATGCCGTTCTAAAAAAAGTGATTAATCATGTCTTTTTCATTCTTTAAATTAAAACTAATATAAACTGGAAGGATATAATATGTAAATAATGAGGTGGATACGGTATCAGTCAGCTTTTTGATGAAATAAAAGTATAGAAAAGTAGGTTTGAGACTCACAGTCAAGATTTACCGAGTCACAGTTTGATATTTGCTGTACGGCGTCTTTGACCACGCGCTTGCTTATTTCATATTTATTTTCGGAGTTTATTCTTTATATTTAAATTTTCAGTTTATCGTAAATTTTTAAATCAGTTATATTCTTTATACACACATTATACTTGCATAAAAATATATTACGGGTTTGTTCAGAATTCTGTATTTGTTCCCTGGGTTAAACATTTTCAGCTTAGTAGTTTATTTCAGTGTTTATTTGCAGTAATGGTATGTGGTTTAAGTACAATATCATTTTTATCATTTTCTTTTTTAACTGGTTTTAGCTTAGAAGAAAGAATAATTATTGTTTTACTAATCGTGATTGTCTAAGTTTCTGTTTTTGTTCTTACACTTTTTTTTTACACACGCTATGATATTTTTATCATTTTAGTTCTTGACAGTGACTTTGTTACATTATATTTGTTTGAATGGTAGCAGAGGGAAATATATCATAAATAGACCAGCACAACTAAGGAGGTAGAGTTTATTACATTATGTTATTAGATAGAAGTGCAGCTTAGTTTGTTTTTTATCGTATGTACAAGCTTTTAACGTAGAAAATATAAGTTTAGCTCCCAATCAACCAACTCATCTTTCTTGTCTGTGCAAATTTGCCCCCTCACCCCAACGACCACCATAGCCGTCTCTCCCATCCCTTATAGATCGTCGGCCACCTCACTTTTCATACAAACAAAATCTAGCTGTATTCTCCCTAGGGTTTGTCATTCCAAAGATTTTGGTTGGTATTTTAATTTGCATTAGTCTGGGGAATCCGGAACATAGTAACCGTGGTCGGTGGTATTCATTTGGTGGCATATGAGGAACTTCGATGATAAGAAAGCATGTTACAACTTCGTGTTAGCGAAGAAGATCATTTGTGATAATTTATATGAGTTTCGGGGAACATTAGGTGTTTGAACTTGTGACTTTTCTACTATAGGTCAAAGATAAATACACAACATGATTTTATGATTTACGATGTCGGGGCTTTACAATTTAGATATGGATAGATAATTTATCTATGTAATTCTTGAACAATAAGCTCAAGACGACTTAGTTACAGATAAATTAGGTGCCAAGAAGCCCCAAGCTACTAATGCTATGATTTCCGACCAAAGGAAAATGTGTTTGAGACGAGTTGAGTTTTACTCTATTTGTGAATACATATGTGTTTTATATTTGGTTTCGAAATATACAATTTGAACTCTAAAAACATAAAAATTGATCATCAATTCGCATTATCTATACCATGAAAACCAATTTGATGCAGGTTTTGTTCATCGATCTTAGCCTATACATCATTAAGCATCACTTTAGTATGGTTTGTTCTAAACGGTTAAAGTAGTGATAACAATGTGAGATCGCATAAGATTATGAAAATCAAAGACCTTTTTAGCGATTATAAAGATCTTTATGTGTACGGGGTCTATTCTTAAAGATGATTTTGAGTCCAATCATAACTCGACATGGCAATGGAGGCCAGTGGCCAAGAACAAATATTAGAGATATGCTCTTGTAATCTCAAAGATTCATTTTCTTAACCTCTTAAATAAAATTAAAAAAAAACACCTTAACATCACAAAGTTAGAAACATTCAAAGAGCTGTTCTAAAAAAAGCTATTCAAATATAATATAAAAACAAAATCCTCTATTATTTTCATATAAGAAAACACAGTATTTTAACAAAAATAAATTTCTCTCGATGCGCAAAGGCATGGTTCCCTATTTTATTACCCTCTGCCACCCAAGTGGCGCGTACATCCTCACTCGCCTCACTCGCGCGTGAGTCACCACTCCACCACCCACCCCATTTCCCCTATTTCTACTCCGGCCACCACCTGCGCGCGAACAACAAACACTTTCACCCATTTTCTCCCCACAATGAAGCTGCCGGAAATCACCACCGTCGCCGTCGCCGTCGCCGGCGACGGCACCGGCGACACCATCAACCTTCTTGAATCACTCCTCCACTCCATCCACCACACTCAATCCTTCAAAACCAAATGGTCCATCATCCAATCAAAACTCTCCGACCTCAAAACCCTAATCTCCGACGTCTCCGACTACCCCCAAAACCCCATCTCCGGCGACCTCCTTCACTCCCTTTCGCAAACACTCTCCGACGCTTTATCCCTCTCCGCCACGTGTCACACCCCCAACCCCCGTGCCGGAAAACTCAAAACCCAAAACGACGTCGACTCGATCGTCGCACAGCTCGACAACCACCTCAGAGACCTCGACGTCGTCATCTCTAGCGGCGTTCTAGTTGTGCCGAAACTCAAGGTTTCGAAACGCGAGTCCGTACGAGTTGAGTCGAGGCGGTTGGTGACTCGGTTGCAGATAGGGTCGGTGGAGTCTAGAACCTTCGCGATGGAGTCGCTGATGAAGCTGTTGGATGAGGATGATAAGAATGTTGTCATCGCCGTCGCGCAGGGCGTCGTGCCGGTGCTCATGCGGTTGCTTGACGCCGGAGGTTCGCCGGAGATTCGGGAGAAGACGGTGACGGCGATCGCTAGGGTTTCGAGCGTTGATTCTAGTAAACATTCGTTAATGGCTGAAGGTTTGTTGTTGATGCATTATCTCATCAAAGTTCTTGAGTCCGGTAGCGTGTTAGCGAAGCAAAACGCGTGTGTTACGCTTCAATCATTGACGATTTCGAAGGAGAACGCTAGAGTGATTGAATCACGAGGTGGGATTTCATCGTTGTTGGAGATTTGTAGCTCCGGTACACCGTCGTCACAAGCTTCAGCTGCTGCTGTTCTTAAGAATCTAACAACATTCTCCGATATCAGAGCGAATTTCGTCGAAGAACACGCGATTTCGGTGCTTCTAACACTCGCTAGATCAGGAACTGTATCAGCACAAGAACATTCAATCGCTTGTTTAAGCAATCTTGTCAAAGAAGATGATGATACGAAGCTGTTGATTGCTGGAAAAGGCGTGTTGATGAGTTTGAAAAGCTTTTGGGACTCTGCTCCTGTAACAAGTTTAGAGGTTGCTGTTGAGTTCTTGAGCAATTTAGCATCGGATCAACGGCTGATTGAATCAATTACATCGAACGATTTCTTAATTCGTTTACTCAATGCGTTGAATTGCGGGGTGTTAGGCGTTAGAACTCATGCTGCTGAAGCAGTTTACAGAATCGGGTACACTGCGAAAACCAGAAAGGAATTGGGGGAATCCGGGTTCATTCCGCCATTGATCAGCATGTTGAATGGGAAATCTGTCGAAGAAATCGAAGCTGCCGCGAAGGCGTTATCAAGAATCTTGATTCACCCTGAGAACAGAAGGGTTTACAGGAGGGATCAAAGGGGGATTGTAATGGCAGTTCATCTTCTTGATCCATTGATCACAAATCTTGACAAGAAACACCCCGTTTCGATTCTGAATTCGTTAACACACTCGAAGAAATGCCGCAAGCAGATGGTGAATTGTGGGGCTTTGATGCATTTGCAGAAGCTTGTGTCAATGGAGGTTGAAGGTGCAAAGAGTTTGCAGGAGGCAATTGGTGGTGGGAAGCTGTTTGGTGTTTTCAGAAGGAGATGATGAAGATGATGATCATCAAATATCAATCAATGGTTGATTGATCTTTCATGTAAGTAACAGTTTACACTTGTTGATCTTCTTTTTTTTTTCTATTAGAAATTTTGTTTTAGTTGTTGTTCTTGACATCTTGTTGGTTGTTGTGCCATTGTTCATAAATTTATTGGTAGCAAGTACTAAAGTAGATGAATATTACTTGGTGTTGAATGGCTGAAACTGTGGTCAATCTTTGTTTGGTGAACTAACTTTGAACCAAGTCCATTTGTTAATTTGTGCTTGAGAATGAGTCACATATCTTGTGTCAATTTTATATGTTGTTAGTGTGTTGTAAGATTGTAATATATATAATAAATATTTTTTGATACAATTTTATAACTTGATAAAATAAGTGTAAGAATATTAAAGTGAAGCAATATATTTTAGGTATCGGTAACTGTAATCATGTTCATAAGCTGTTGAAACTGATCGAACAATATAAAACGAAGCAAGTTGGTTCAACCACTTATAGATTTATACATTTTGGTTTTGACGGTTTGTTTTGGTTAAGTGTGTTAATTATATCAAAGAACTGTCTTTATTTTTAAAAAATAAGATAAAAACTAACAATTCATACATTAAAATATATAAAAGTCGTTGAAAACTTACAAATTCGAACCATTGAACTATCAATCTGTTTAAATTGTAATTTGTGGCCCAGTTTGGTTTGTTGCTTTTTAAAATCATAGTTAGTGGTTTGATGCATAATGCACCAGATCATAAACACAACCATTTAAAGTTTGTTCTATTTTTGTAAATTACTATATTAGAAACCATTAGGTTTTTTTTTGTTTTTTTTACTACAATCTACCTTGCTTTTAAAGAACTAAGAATCTCCACTAAAGAAATCATTAGTTATGTCCTTACTTTTAACTACTAATACACTACAAAAAAGAAAGAAAAAATAATAATTTTTTTTAACTACTAATAAGCTATAAAGAAGAGAGAAAAATAATAATTTTTTTTAACTACTAATAAACTACAAAGGAAAGAGAAAAAAATATTTTTTTAACTACTAATACACTACAAAGGAGAGAGAAAAAGAATAAAAGTTCTAGTTCTAGTTAAATTAAGGGTGAATTTAGTAGAAGAAAAAACTAGGACCTAATATCCAACTTTCAAGTTTATTCTTATTTGAATAAATTTTTTTTTAACTTGTGTTATCAACATATAAATTTAAGAGTTAATTACACGGGTGATCCATGTGGTATGCCCTGATTTCACATTTGGTCTCTAATTCTTTAAATTATAAGGATGATCTAAAACTTTATATAAACGTTACACTAATGGTTCTTGAGTTGGATAGACGTTAACTTATACTGTTAAGTGACAGTGAAATTACCAGCTTACCCTTATATAAAAAAAAGTTTAGTTAATATGGGTGGACTCACCTCATCTCACCCCCACCCTAACCATAACCCCTCCTCCTCCCCTCCCTATTGCCCGCCGTAACACCCACAACCCAATATATCGCTCCGACGAGACCGTCGGTGTTTGCTCCGCCACCACCATTCATTGCAGCCATCAAATCGTCGGTTTATCTTCACTATTGGAAACTTATGTTGCAGTCACCTACCACCACCTCTGTCACACAACCACCATCTATATCACAACCACTGTCTCTGTCAAACCATCGCCACCTCCACCACAACCCCATCTCTTTCACTACGTCGGTGGGGCTGCCGACGATGAGATAAGCGGCAGCAGGTGGTTATTCGAGTGGCAACACCATCGCACGTCACTATATTTGCAGAGACCATCATCCAGCACCACCTTTATACTTCCTGTACGGAGCACGCAACCACCACTAAGCAGATCGGCTTCTTTGGAAAAGGGGAATGGGTAGTTTCAGGTGAATGGAAGTTCCGACGAGGAGGATAATGGAGTAGATGAGGAGGCGACGATGATGAATCGATGATGGCGGTGGTGGATGCTGATGTACGTTTCCGGCGACGATGTCAAATAGAGAAGAACATGCCCAGTGGGAGGGGGTTATTAATCAGGGATATTAGTTTTAATTATAAATGAAAAGTAATGGGTCCACTAAAAAATAATAATAAATCTTTTGTCTTTTTGTTAAGGGTAGTGCGGTCATTTTCAAAAAAGTTAACAGAAAAGTTAACGTCCATTCAACTCAAGAGCATTAGTGTTATGTTTGTATAAAGTTTTGGATCATTCTTGTAATTTCAAAAAGTTAAAGATCAAAAGTGAAATCATGGTATATCACAGGGACCATCCGTGTAATTAAATCTAAATTAAACAAGCCTATTTTTATTCTTATAGGAATCTTTCCTATTTCACCGATGTGCCTCATATTTAAATCGAGTAAATTATTATTTGCATCTTTGACGTTTCCCAAAAATAACTAGTTGAATCTTTAAAGTTTAAAAACATCATTATGTCCCCTGACCTTTTATTTTTTCATCTATTTGAATTCCGAAAGCTGACGGCTTCAGCCTTGTCTGTTACCTTCCACCCACTTTTCCTCTCTATTAAGGGTATTTTCGTCTTTCTCCCTATTTACCCATCCAATATTATAAAAACAACCCTAAACCCCCATTTCATCATCTTCTCTCTCTCTATATATATATATCTTTCCTCTTTCACCTACTTCATCTCTCACTCTTTCTAGATGAAGAAGAACATGATGTGGTGTTTATGGTAGTCTGATGGTAGTGATAATCGGCTGTGACGATGGTGTTGGGGTTGTGGTGGTGACGATGGGGGGCTGTGGTGGTGATGAGGGGCTATGGTGGTGTCGATGGGGGATGTGGTGGTGTCGATGGGGGGCTGCGGTGGCGATGGGGGGATGCGGTGGCGTAGATGGGGGATGCGGTGGCGTCGATGGGGGTTGTGGTGGTCTCGATAGGGTTCTGGTGGTGGCGTTTGGGTAGTGGTGGTGTCGATGAGGGCTATGGTGGTGTCGATGGGGGCTGTGGTGGTGGCATTGGGGGGTTGCGGTAGCGATGGGGGGATGCGGTGGTGTCGATGGGGGCTGTGGTGGTGTCGATGGGGGCTGTGGTGGTGGCGATTGTCGGTTGTGGTGGTGGCGTTTGGGTAGTGGTGGTGTCGATGGGGGCTGCTGCGGTGGCGACGACGGGGGCTGCGGGGGCGGCGACGGGGGCGGCTGCGGTGGCGGCGACGGGGGGCGGCGGTGGCGGCGACGGGGCTGCGGTGGTGGCGACGGGAGGTTGTGACAGGAGGTTGTGGTGGTGGGTATTGGTGGTGGTGGAGATTAGGGGGGAGAGAAAAAAATTGTGTGTGTGTAAAATGATAAAATAATAGTTTTGTAGATAAATTGAATTGGTAAAAAGATGAAGGTGGGTGGGTGGTGGATTTTTTTTATTTTTTATTTTTAGGGGTAGTTTAGTCTTTTCACTATCTATTTAACAGAAAAACTAACGGTGTTAGCATTCGGGATTCAAATAGATAAAAAATAAAAAGACAGAGAACATAATGATATTTTTAAACTTTAAAGATTCAACTAGTTATTTTTAAAAAAGATTAAAAATGCAAATAGTAATTTACTCTATTTAAATCTCTTGGAAAGGTTATTTAGGGAAATGGTCCTAATATATTAATTGTGGCAGTTTTAAGTCTATTTCACCTCATATCTTATTTGTTTTTCCTGACAAAATATACATATACAAAAAGAATTTAGGAACAACAACATCTAGCCCGGAGCTAGATACAATGTAGACACCCAGTTACAAATAACTACGAACCTTGAAAATCAAACTTATAACATATATTGGATCTATTTTTAACCTACGGGTTTCGATGTCCTCTAGCAATTTCGGAATAGAAACACTCTGATTGAAAAACACTACGTCATTCCGAGCTTTATTAATCACCAACATGGCGATAGAATCACTGGTGGAACCATTCTTCTTTTAAATCGTTTGTTTTTTTTATTCGTTTTCTCTATTTTTCTTATGGGCCTTTGAAGAAATTCAAGTAGATTGTAATAAGGGGTGTACATAGCATGTATCCACTAGAGTCATGGGAATACAATGAATTTTCGTGAATATATAGAGATGTATGTACGATTTTTTCAAGTGACGACAATGATTTTTGAATGTGACTCTATTAGTTAAAAACTCATAATTTTAAATAAAAACCTATGAGTTAATTAATTAAATAACCGAATGCAATCTTATAAATAGTGGACGTAGTGGATATTTTGGGACGCCAAATGATGACATGAACACAATTAGGTTTTACACATCATTACAAGATAGTTTAAAAGAACTCCAAACCATAGTGCGTCAAGCCTTTAACAAGCGGCATTGCGGCGAACACAAATTTTCTATATTATTGTATCAATAGGGCTCTAAACACTAGTTAACAACTAAACTTAATTAAAAAAGACTTTAGTGAAATAATTCTTTTTTTAATTTACATAACATTTAAATAATATTTTAACTAAACAAATATTATACATAGTCTAAATACTCAATAACCTAAAGCCAATGATTTAATTAAATTAGATAAGCCCACTTCTCATACCGAATAATTATAAGACCTAAAATCAAAACTCCTTTACCTAATATTTGGGAGTCTTGGACTTCAGAAATTATGTAATCAGATGAGTGATGTATACATGGATTATTCTTGCATTTGTTACGATGAAAGAGAGTTTTTCAAGAAGTTGCGGCCAAATACGTTATGCAACATTTTTAAAAAGTAAAAATTCGTAGGGAACAACTATAAGATGTTTTATTTTAATTCATACGGACCATCATTTTATATTATGTGTTTTTTACATTCTAATGATTGTGTTTATTTATTATTGCATTGTGCTTTTATTAGTATGATCAACCTGATCCGACCCATAAATTTTTATTTTCGCTTCTATAAATTTAGAGTATCTAAAACAATGACTCCATTGGAATTAATTTCTGGATTTGTCACTAATTGTAATTAATGCATTATTAAGTTATATAGTAGAGGCGGGACAAACATGTATTTTACATCATTTTAATGACTCAGTTCGGTCTAGAAAGGTTGCGGTTTTAACAAGCATCAATTGAACTGTTTTAGTGGTGTGTTGGTTTTGAGTAAAACAAGTTTTTTTACCCGCGCTCCGCGGCGGTATTTTTACCCGCGCGTTGCGGAGTGACAACGCGTTACGTCGCATTTAACCTTTTTAAGTACATAAAATGAATATATTAAACCAACATCATGCAACGCACGTAACGGACATAAAATATAATAAGAGTAATTTAACGAAAGGCTCGCGTGTTGCAGTAGAGTTGCACGATGAAATTTACATGGTTAATAATACGTTGCGGCTTGTACGCGAACTTCATTAAACATGTGAGGGCAAATTATTAAGAAAAGTAATTAAAATGAGATAATTATAAGAAACGGAATGAGGTATAATTTAAGTTTAAAAGAATATAAGTAAAGTGAAAAAAAAATGAAATCCAAAAAAAACACAGACAAAATTGTAGAAAACAGGACTAGAACCATGGTGTAGTCCACAATAGCCAAGAATCGTAACCACAGCAGCAAACCCATCTTTGATTTATGGATCCAAAATTGATAATTTAACACATTTCTAAATCGGGAAAAAGAAAAAAAATAAAAAGGAAAAAGTTACAGCAAATCACAATCCGACACGTGACATTTCGGTGGGCACCCCACCAACTCTTATAATAGTTTATATATAATTATCTTTTTAAATTATATAATTTCAACTTGAGGTATCCTATATGCATGTGACAAAGCTTAACCTAATCTAGATAGATGTTGATGTTATATTTGTAGGTAGTTATAAATTCTCAGTTAAAAAGAATCTACTTTATTATATTCTCTTTTTAAAAAGTAAATATTTTCTTTTAATATTTTATAAATAGAACTAATACTATTTAAGTTTATGTTAGTTAATACTTTTTGTATAAATTAATTGTGATGTCATCTGCCTTTTGAGTTTGTTCAATTGGTCTGACCAAAGGAGAATTTTTAAAATGTTTTTTTCTCTTTTTTCCCTCAAAATGTTCCCCTCTGGACAAAGTGACGACGTCTTCACAGACAGACGCGGGCGTCTAGTACAACGGAACTAGTCATGAATAGACATGTGTACCTAAGCAAACGGTAGATAGGGATATTTTGAGAAGAAATTGATGGATGTTTTGAAGGAGAGAGAAGTTGTTTAGGAGAGAAGTTATGAAAAAATCAATTTACATTTTAACCCCTCTTTACATTTTAATCACTCATAACTAACATATTAGTTTTGGTTAACATATTAACAACAAGAAAAGAAAGTATTTAACAGGGAGAAACGAGTCTGATTTCTATCTTATAAGAACTCTACTAGATTATTCTTAATTTGAGTTTGAGCTTGCTTAGAGGGGAGGCTATGAGTGAAATGACTATGCCGTGTGTCGGACCAGGGAGGTGAGGTTGCAGGTGGCTCACTTGTAGTACTACATGGAACACTGCCCCACCTTTTGAATGAACTGTCGTGAATGAGAGATCTCATGAATGTGTTGTCGAGATCGGGGGGGGGGGGGGTGGCGACCTGTACAATAAATATGAGAGTTTATAGATTGTCTTGAGGTAAAAAAGTACGAATGAAATCCAATTGTTGAATCGTAATCATGTCAATCATTTGAGCATTCACACCCAAATCTCTATACTACCATGATCGTATTATTTGAGGAATCGTATATATTTTTATTGTAATTTAGCATCCCATCTCATTCTTTAAATAAGAATTAATTATATGAACTAACTTATCTTCATATTTTAATAAATAGTAACTAGGGGATATGTGGCACCACTACATTTCTTGTAATCAAAACTTTCATGCTTCTATCTCTTATATTTTTAATTACATTAATTACTAATAATATTATTTAATTTTTAAACTAAAATTACTTTTTAAAAGAGTTCCTTTTATTAATTTTATTTCTAAAGAACAAATATTTATAAATAAGAATTTTTCTAAAACATCAAACTCTTTTCAATATTTTAAATTAGTGTTTTTAAAAATTAAATTTTTTTAAATAAAAAACACTTAAAATTGAGAGTTATAATAAAATTTTTTTTATAAAATGGTTTGTTTTGTAACAAAATGTTTAGTTTTTTTTAAAACAAAAAAGTTTGAAAACTAGAGTTTTAAAAAAGTGATATCATTGTTATATTACTTATGGTCTTTACTCATACGTAATTTCAATCATATCTTTTTAGACTATTGTTTTATAATTAATAAAATTTTAATTTATTTA
>JACCIY010000300.1:0-59567 GCA_025506505.1 Flaveria sonorensis
AAAGCGATCACGAGTCCACTCAACCTACCCTTGAATTCGATTCCCTCCTCCCACTCATCCAAAACACTAGAACACCGTCTTTTAAGCCTCTTCCAAGAAATCCAATAAACAAATCAAAACGACTACTTTCTATCCATAAAATCCTTTATGAGCGCAAAGGCAATCATAGTAGCTCTTAAGCCAAGAGACTACATGTATTCACTCAATAGGAATCGAGAATCAAACTACATCCCGGAATGAAAGTGATCAGTGTCAAAGATGTAACTCAATGTGTGATCAAAGAATAAGAAGTTAAATCAGGCTCACACGATCAACTAACTTAGATCTACTTGTATTTCCTTTAAATTATTCAAGTACGCATTCGTGCATCCAAGTATTCACGATCGCTTAACATAATACATGTTAAATAAACTACGTATACAAAAAATTAATAGAAATAGATCTCGAATGGAAAGGTAAATCTTCCCGTAACAACCTTCAATGCTATGAGTTTTGATTCGGGAACCTTCTGAACACACTCTGGAACTAATTTAATCAATATAAGCATAACGATCACTAAAATCACACTAGGAAATCACAAATAAAATATTTTATTTATTGTTTTTAAACCGAACCAAAAGCGATCACGAGTCCACTCAACCTACCTACCTTGAATTCGATTCCCTCCTCCCAAACTCATCCAAAACACTAGAACACCGTCTTTTAAGACCTCTTGCCAAAAAATCCATAAAACAAATCAAACGACTACTTTCTATCCATAAAATCCTTTATAGCGCAAGGCAAACCAAGAGACCCATGTATTCACTCAATAGGAATCGAGAATCAAACTACATCCCCGAAATGAAAGTGATCAGGTGTCAAAGATGTAACTCAATGTGTGATCAAAGAATAAGAAGTTAAACAGGCTCACACGATCAACTAACTTAGATCTACTTGTATTTCACTTTAAATTATGCAAGTACGCATTCGTGCATCCAGTATTCACGATCGCTTAACATAATACATGTTAAATAAACTACGTATACAAAAAAATTAAATAGAAATAGATCTCGAATGGAAAGGTTAATCTTCCCGTAACAACCTTCAATGCTATGGAGTTTTGATTCGGGAACCTTCTGAACACACTCTGGAACTAATTTAATCAAATATAAGCATAACGATCACTAAAATCACACTAGGAAATCACAAATAAAATATTTTATTTATTGTTTAAACCGGACCAAAAGCGATCACGAGTCCACTCAACCTACCCTTGAATTCGATTCCCTCCTCCCAAATCATCCAAAACACTAGAACACCGTCTTTTAAGCCTCTTGCCAAGAAAATCCATAAAACAATCAAAACGACTACTTTCTATCCATAAAATCCTTTATTGAGCGCAAAGGCAATCATAGTAGCTCCTAAGGACCAAGAGACTACATGTATTCACTCAATAGGAATCGAGAATCAACTACATCCCCGAATGAAGTGATCAGGTGTCAAAGATGTAACTCAATGTGTGATCAAAGAATAAGAAGTTAAATCAGGCTCACACGATCACTAACTTAGATCTACTTGTATTCACTTTAAATTATGCAAGTACGCATTCGTGCATCCAAGTATTCACGATCGCTTAACATAATACATGTTAAATAAACTACGTATACAAAAAAATTAAATAGAAATAGATCTCGAATGGAAAGGTTATCTCCCGTAACAACCTTCAATGCTATGGAGTTTTGATTCGGGAACCTTCTAACACACTCTGGACTAATTTAATCAATATAAGCATAACGATCACTAAAATCACACTAGGAAATCACAAATAAAATATTTTATTTATTGTTAAACCGAACCAAAAGCGATCACGAGTCCACTCACCTACCCTTGAATTCGATTCCCTCCTCCCAAACTCATCCAAAACCTAGAACACCGTCTTTTAAAGCCTCTTGCCAAGAAATCCATAAAAAAAATCAAAACGACTACTTTCTATCCATAAAATCCTTTATTGAGCGCAAAGGCAATCATAGTAGCTCCTAAGGACCAAGAGACTACATGTATTCACTCAATAGGAATCGAGAATCAAACTACATCCCCGGAATGAAAGTGATCAGGTGTCAAAGATGTAACTCAATGTGTGATCAAAGAAGAAGTTAAATCAGGCTCACACGATCAACTAACTTAGATCTACTTGTATTTCACTTTAAATTATGCAAGTACGCATTCGTGCATCCAAGTATTCACGATCGCTTAACATAATACATGTTAATAAACTACGTATACAAAAAAATTAAATAGAAATAGATCTCGAATGGAAAGGTTATCTTCCCGTAACAACCTTCAATGCTATGGAGTTTTGATTCGGGAACCTTCTGAACACACTCTGGAACTAATTTAATCAAATATAAGCATAACGATCACTAAAATCACACTAGAAATCACAAATAAATATTTTTATTTATTGTTTAAACCGGAACCAAAAGCGATCACGAGTCCACTCAACCTACCCTTGAATTCGATTCCCTCCTCCCAAACTCATCCAAAACACTAGAACACCGTCTTTTAAGCCTCTTGCCAAGAAATCCATAAAACAAATCAAACGACTACTTTCTATCCATAAAATCCTTTATTGAGCGCAAAGGCAATCATAGTAGCTCCTAAGGACCAAAGAGACTACATGTATTCACTCAATAGGAATCGAAATCAAACTACATCCCCGAATGAAAGTGATGGTGTCAAAGATGTAACTCATTTGTGATCAAAGAATAAGAAGTTAAATCAGGCTCACACGATCCACTATCTATAAAATTCCTTTATTGAACGCAAGGCTTTTATTTTGATGACTTTGCAACCTTTATTTGAATCGTTATCAATATAATCATAACGACACTAAAATCACACTATGAAATCACAAGAAAATATTTTTATTTATTGTTTAAAACCGGAACCAAGCGATCACGAGTCCACTCAACCTACCCTTGAATTCGATTCCCTCCTCCCAAACTCATCCAACACTAGAACACCGTCTTTTTAGCATTCCAAGAAAATCCATAAACAAATCAAAACGACTACTTTCTATCCATAAAATCCTTTATTGAGCGCAAAGGCAATCATAGTAGCTCCTAAGACCAGAGACTACATGTATTCACTCAATAGAATCGAGAATCAAACTACATCCCCGGAATGAAAGTGATCAGGTGTCAAAGATTAACAATGTGTGATCAAAGAATAAGAAGTTAAATCAGGCTCACACGATCAACTAACTTAGATCTACTTGTATTTCACTTTAAATTATGCAAGTACGCATTCGTGCATCCAAGTATTCACGATCGCTTAACATAATACATGTTAAATAAACTACGTATACAAAAAAATTAAATAGAAATAGATCTCGAATGGAAAGGTTAATCTTCCCGTAACAACCTTCAATGCTATGGAGTTTTGATTCGGGAAACTTCTGAACACACTCCGGAACTAATTTAATCAACTATAAGTATAACGATCACTAAAATCACACTAGGAAATCACAAATAAAATATTTTTATTTATTGTTTAAACCGGAACCAAAAGCGATCACGAGTCCACTCAACCTACCCTTGAATTCGATTCCCTCCTCCCAAACTCATCCAAAACACTAGAACACCGTCTTTTAAGCCTCTTGCCAAGAAAATCCATAAAAACGAATCAAAACGACTACTTTCTATCCATAAAATCCTTTATTGAGCGCAAAGGCAATCCGGAGAGACTACATGTATCACTCAATAGGAATCGAGAATCAAACTACATCCCCGGAATGAAAGTGATCAGGTGTCAAAGATGTAACTCAATGTGTGATCAAAGAATAAGAAGTTAAATCAGGCTCACACGATCAACTAACTTAGATCTACTTGTATTTCACTTTAAATTATGCAAGTACGCATTCGTGCATCCAAGTATTCACGATCGCTTAACATAATACATGTTAAATAAACTACGTATACAAAAATTAAATAGAAATAGATCTCGAATGGAAAGGTAATCTTCCCGTAACAACCTTCAATGCTATGGAGTTTTGATTCGGGAACTTCTGAACACACTCTGGAACTAATTTAATCAAATATAAGCATAACGATCACTAAAATCACACTAGGAAATCACAAATAAATATTTTTTATTTATTGTTTAAACCCGAAAACAAAAGCTCACGAGTCCACTCAACCTACCCTTGAATTCGATTCCCTCCTCCAAACTCATCCAAACACTAGAACACCGTCTTTTATAGCATCTTGCCAAGAAAATCCATAAAACGAATCAAAACGACTACTTTCTATCCATAAACCTTTATTGAGCGCCAAGGCAATCATAGTAGCTCCTAAGGACCAAGAGACTACATGTATTCACTCAATAGGAATCGAGAATCAAACTACATCCCCGAATGAAAGTGATCAGGTGTCAAAGATGTAACTCAATGTGTGATCAAAGAATAAGAAGTTAAATCAGGCTCACACGATCAACTAACTTAGATCTACTTGTATTTCACTTTAAATTATGCAAGTACGCATTCGTGCATCCAAGTATTCACGATCGCTTAACATAATACATGTTAAATAAACTACGTATACAAAAAAATTAAATAGAAATAGATCTCGAATGAAAGGTTAATCTTCCCGTAACAACCTTCAATGCTATGGAGTTTTGATTCGGAACCTTCTGAACACACTCTGGAACTAATTTAATCAATATAAGCATAACGATCACTAAAATCACACTAGGAAATCACAAATAAAATATTTTTATTTATTGTTTAAACCGGAACCAAAAGCGATCACGAGTCCACTCAACCTACCCTTGAATTCGATTCCCTCCTCCCAAACTCATCCAAAACACTAAACACCGTCTTTTAAGCATCTTGCCAAGAAAATCATAAAACGAATCAAAACGACTACTTTCTATCCATAAAATCCTTTATTGAGCGCCAAGGCAATCATAGTAGCTCCTAAGGACCAAGAGACTACATGTATTCACTCAATAGGAATCGAGAATCAAACTACATCCCCGAATGAAAGTGATCAGGTGTCAAAGATGTAACTCATGTGTGATCAAAGAATAAGAAGTAAAATCAGGCTCACACGATCAACTAACTTAGATCTACTTGTATTTCACTTTAAATTATGCAAGTACGCATTCGTGCATCCAAGTATTCACGATCGCTTAACATAATACATGTTAAATAAACTACGTATACAAAAAAATTAAATAGAAATAGATCTCGAATGGAAAGGTTAATCTTCCCGTAACAACCTTCAATGCTATGGAGTTTTGATTCGGGAACTTCTGAACACACTCTGGAACTAATTTAATCAATATAAGCATAACGATCACTAAAATCACACTAGGAAATCACAAATAAAATATTTTTATTTATTTTTAAACCGGAACCAAAAGCGATCACGAGTCCACTCAACCTACCCTTGAATTCGATTCCCTCCTCCCAACTCATCCAAAACACTAGAACACCGTCTTTTAAGCATCTTGCCAAGAAAATCCATAAAACGAATCAAAACGACTACTTTCTATCCATAAAATCCTTTATTGAGCGCCAAGGCAATCATAGTAGCTCCTAAGACCAAGAGACTACATGTATTCACTCAATAGGAATCGAGAATCAAACTACATCCCCGGAATGAAAGTGATCAGGTGTCAAAGATGTAACTCAATGTGTGTTCAAAGAATAAGAAGTTAAATCAGGCTCACACGATCAACTAACTTAGATCTACTTGTATTTCACTTTAAATTATGCAAGTACGCATTCGTGCATCCAAGTATTCACGATCGCTTAACATAATACATGTTAAATAAACTACGTATACAAAAAAATTAAATAGAAATAGATCTCGAATGGAAAGGTTAATCTTCCCGTAACAACCTTCAATGCTATGGAGTTTTGATTCGGAAACTTCTAACACACTCTGGAACTAATTTAATCAAATATAAGCATAACGATCACTAAAATCACACTAGGAAATCACAAATAAAATATTTTTAGTTTATTGTTTAAACCGAACCAAAAGCGATCACGAGTCCACTCAACCTACCCTTGAATTCGATTCCCTCTTCCCAAACTCATCCAAAATACTAGAACACCGTCTTTTAAGCATCTTGCCAAGAAAATCCATAAAACGAATCAAAACGACTACTTTCTTTCCATAAAATCCTTTATTGAGCGCCAAGTCAATCATAGTAGCTCATAAGGACCAACAGACTACATGTATTCACTCAATATGAATCGAGAATCAAACTACATCCCCAGAATGAAAGTGATCAGGTGTCAAAGATGTAACTCAATGTGTGATCAAAGAATAAGAAGTTAAATCAGGCTCACACGATCAACTAACTTAGATCTACTTGTATTTCACTTTAAATTATGCAACGCATTCGTGCATCCAAGTATTCACGATCGCTTAACATAATACATGTTAATAAACTACGTATACAAAAAATTAAATAGAAATAGATCTCGAATGGAAAGGTTAATCTTCCCGTAACAACCTTCAATGCTATGGAGTTTTGATTCGGAACCTTCTGAACACACTCTGGAACTAATTTAATCAAATATAAGCATAACAATCACTAAAATCACACTAGGAAATCACAAAAAAATATTTTTATTTATTATTTAAACCGGAACAAAAAGCGATCACGTGTCCACTCAACCTACCCTTGAATTCGATTCCCTCCTCCCAAACTCATCCAAAACACTAGAACACCGTCTTTTAAGCATCTTGCCAAGACAATCCATAAAACGAATCAAAACGACTACTTTCTATCCATAAAATACTTTATTGAGCGCCAAGGCAATCATAGTAGCTCCTAAGCCCAAGAGACTACATGTATTCACTCAATAGGATCGAGAATCAAACTACATCCCCGGAATGAAAGTGATCAGTGTCAAAGATGTAACTCAATGTGTGATCAAAGAATAAGAAGTTAAATCAGGCTCACACGATCAACTAACTTAGATCTACTTGTATTTCACTTTAAATTATGCAAGTACGCATTCGTGCATCCAAGTATTCACGATCGCTTAACATAATACATGTTAAATAAACTACGTATACAAAAAATTAAATAGAAATAGATCTCGAATGGAAAGGTTAATCTTCCCGTAACAACCTTCAATGCTATGGAGTTTTGATTCGGGAACCTTCTGAACACACTCTGGAACTAATTTAATCAAATATAAGCATAACGATCACTAAAATCACACTAGGAATCACAAATAAATATTTTTATTTATTGTTTAAACCGAACCAAAAGCGATCACGAGTCCACTCAACCTACCCTTGAATTCGATTCCCTCCTCCCAAACTCATCCAAAACACTAGAACACCGTCTTTTAAGCATCTTGCCAAGAAAATCCATAAACGAATCAAAACGACTACTTTCTATCCATAAAATCCTTTATTGAGCGCCAAGGCAATCATAGTAGCTCCTAAGGACCAGAGACTACATGTATTCACTCAATAGGAATCGAGAATCAAACTACATCCCCGGAATGAAAGTGATCAGGTGTCAAAGATGTAACTCAATGTGTGATCAAAGAATAAGTTAAATCAGGCTCACACGATCAACTAACTTAGATCTACTTGTATTTCACTTTAAATTATGCAAGTACGCATTCGTGCATCCAAGTATTCACGATCGCTTAACATAATACATGTTAAATAAACTACGTATACAAAAAAATTAAATAGAAATAGATCTCGAATGGAAAGGTTAATCTTCCCGTAACAACCTTCAATGCTATGGAGTTTTGATTCGGGAACCTTCTGAACACACTCTGGAACTAATTTAATCAAATATAAGCATAACGATCACTAAAATCACACTAGGAAATCACAAATAAATATTTTTATTTATTGTTTAAACCGGAACCAAAAGCGATCACGAGTCCACTCAACCTACCCTTGAATTCGATTCCCTCCTCCCAAACTCATCCAAACACTAAACACCGTCTTTTAAGCCTCTTGCCAAGAAAATCCATAAAACGAATCAAAACGACTACTTTTCTATCCAAAATCCTTTATTGAGCGCAAGGCAATCATAGTAGCTCCTAAGGACAAAGAGACTACATGTATTCACTCAATAGAATCGAGAATCAAACTACATCCCCGGAATGAATGATCAGGTGTCAAAGATGTAACTCAATTGTGCATCAAGAATAAGAAGTTAAATCAGGCTCACACGATCAAATAATCGATAAATCACTTATTGGACGCAAAGGCTTTTATTTGATGAAAGTTAAATCCTTTATTTGATCGTTAATCAAATAAACCCTAACGATCACCTAAATCACACTAGAATCACAAATAAAATATTTTTATTTATTGTTTAAAACCGGAACCAAAAGCGATCACGAGTCCACTCAACCTACCCTTGAATTCGATTCCCTCCTCCCAAACTCATCCAAAACACTAGAACACCGTCTTTTAAGCATCTTGCCAAGAAAATCCATAAAACGAATCAAAACGACTACTTTCTATCCATAAAATCCTTTATTGAGCGCAAAGGCAATCATAGTAGCTCCTAAGGACCAAGAGACTACATGTATTCACTCAATAGGAATCGAGAATCAAACTACATCCCCGAATGAAAGTGATCAGGTGTCAAAGATGTAACTCAATGTGTGTTCAAAGAATAAGAAGTTAAATCAGGCTCACACGATCAACTAACTTAGATCTACTTGTATTTCACTTTAAATTATGCAAGTACGCATTCGTGCATCCAAGTATTCACGATCGCTTAACATAATACATGTTAAATAAACTACGTATACAAAAAAATTAAATAGAAATAGATCTCGAATGGAAAGGTAATCTTCCCGTCAACCTTCAATGCTATGGAGTTTTGATTCGGGAACCTTCTGAACACACTCTGGAACTAATTTAATCAAATATAAGCATAACGATCACTAAAATCACACTAGGAAATCACAAATAAAATATTTTTATTTATTTTTAAACCGGAACCAAAAGCGATCACGAGTCCACTCAACCTACCCTTGAATTCGATTCCCTCCTCCCAAACTCATCAAAAACACTAGAACACCGTCTTTTAAGTATCTTGCCAAGAAAATCCATAAAACGAATCAAAACGACTACTTCTATCCATAAAATCCTTTATTGAGCGCAAAGGCAAACCAAGAGACTACATGTATTCACTCAATAGGAATCGAGAATCAAACTACATCCCCGGAATGAAAGTGATCAGGTGTCAAAGATGTAACTCAAAGTGTGATCAAAGAATAAGAAGTTAAATCAGGCTCACACGATCAACTATCTTAGATCTACTTGTATTTTACTTTAAATTATGCAAGTACGCATTCGTGCATCCAAGTATTCACGATCGCTTAACATAATACATATTAAATAAACTACGTATACAAAAAAATTAAATAGAAATAGATCTCGAATGGAAAGGTTAATCTTCCCGTAACAACCTTCAATGCTATGGAGTTTTGATTCGGGAACCTTCTGAACACACTCTGGAACTAATTTAATCAAATATAAGCATAACGATCACTAAAATCACACTAGGAAATCACAAATAAATATTTTTATTTATTTTTTAAACCGGAACCAAAAGCGATCACGAGTCCACTCAACCTACCCTTGAATTCGATTCCCTCCTCCCAACTCATCCAAAACACTAGAACACCGTCTTTTAAGCATCTTGCCAAGAAAATCCATAAAACGAATCAAAACGACTACTTTCTATCCATAAAATCCTTTATTGAGCGCCAAGGCAATCATAGTAGCTCCTAAGGACCAAGAGACTACATGTATTCACTCAATAGGAATCGAGAATCAAACTACATCCCCGGAATGAAAGTGATCAGGTGTCAAAGATGTAACTCAATGTGTGTTCAAAGAATAAGAAGTTAAATCAGGCTCACACGATCAACTAACTTAGATCTACTTGTATTTCACTTTAAATTATGCAAGTACGCATTCGTGCATCCAAGTATTCACGATCGCTTAACATAATACATGTTAAATAAACTACGTATACAAAAAATTAAATAGAAATAGATCTCGAATGGAAAGGTTAATCTTCCCGTAACAACCTTCAATGCTATGGAGTTTTGATTCGGGAACCTTCTGAACACACTCTGGAACTAATTTAATCAAATATAAGCATAACGATCACTAAAATCACACTAGGAAATCACAAATAAAATATTTTTATTTATTGTTAAAACAGGAACCAAAAGCGATCACGAGTCCACTCAACCTACCCTTGAATTCGATTCCCTCCTCCCAAACTCATCCAAAACACTAGAACACCGTCTTTTAAGCATCTTGCCAAGAAAATCCATAAAACGAATCAAAACGACTACTTTCTATCCATAAAATCCTTTATTGAGCGCCAAGGCAATCATAGTAGCTCCTAAGGACCAAGAGACTACATGTATTCACTCAATAGGAATCGAGAATCAAACTACATCCCCGGAATGAAAGTGATCAGGTGTCAAAGATGTAACTCAATGTGTGATCAAAGAATAAGAAGTTAAATCAGGCTCACACGATCAACTAACTTAGATCTACTTGTATTTCACTTTAAATTATGCAAGTACGCATTCGTGCATCCAAGTATTCACGATCGCTTAACATAATACATGTTAAATAAACTACGTATACAAAAAAATTAAATAGAAATAGATCTCGAATGGAAAGGTTAATCTTCCCGTAACAACCTTCAATGCTATGGAGTTTTGATTCGGGAACCTTCTGAACACACTCTGGAACTAATTTAATCAAATATAAGCATAACGATCACTAAAATCACACTAGGAAATCACAAATAAAATATTTTTATTTATTGTTTAAACCGGAACCAAAAGCGATCACGAGTCCACTCAACCTACCCTTGAATTCGATTCCCTCCTCCCAAACTCATCCAAAACACTAGAACACCGTCTTTTAAGCCTATTGCCAAGAAAATCCATATAAACAAATCAAAACGACTACTTTCTATCCATAAAATCCTTTATTGAGCGCAAAGGCAATCATAGTAGCTCCTAAGGACAAAGAGACTACATGTATTCACTCAATAGGAATCGAGAATCAAACTACATCCCCGGAATGAAAGTGATTAGGTGTCAAAGATGTAACTCAATTTGTGATCAAAGAATAAGAAGTTAAATCAGGCTCACACGATCAACTATCGATAAAATCCTTTATTGAGCGCAAAGGCTTTTATTTGATGAAAGTTAAATCCTTTATTTGATCGTTAATCAAATATAATCATAACGATCACTAAAATCACACTAGGAAATCACAAATAAAATATTTTTATTTATTGTTTAAACCGGAACCAAAAGCGATCACGAGTCCACTCAACCTACCCTTGAATTCGATTCCCTCCTCCCAAACTCATCCAAAACACTAGAACACCGTCTTTTAAGCATATTGCCAAGAAAATCCATAAAACGAATCAAAACGACTACTTTCTATCCATAAAATCCTTTATTGAGCGCCAAGGCAATCATAGTAGCTCCTAAGGACCAAGAGACTACATGTATTCACTCAATAGGAATCGAGAATCAAACTACATCCCCGGAATGAAAGTGATCAGGTGTCAAAGATGTAACTCAATGTGTGTTCAAAGAATAAGAAGTTAAATCAGGCTCACACGATCAACTAACTTAGATCTACTTGTATTTCACTTTAAATTATACAAGTACGCATTCGTGCATCCAAGTATTCACGATCGCTTAACATAATACATGTTAAATAAACTACTAATACAAAAAAATTAAATAGAAATAGATCTCGAATGGAAAGGTTAATCTTCCCGTAACAACCTTCAATGCTATGGAGTTTTGATTCGGGAACCTTCTGAACACACTCTGGAACTAATTTAATCAAATATAAGCATAACGATCACTAAAATCACACTAGGAAATCACAAATAAAATATTTTTATTTATTGTTTAAACCAGAACCAAAAGCGATCACGAGTCCACTCAACCTACCCTTGAATTCGATTCCCTCCTCCCAAACTCATCCAAAACACTAGAACACCGTCTTTTAAGCATCTTGCCAAGAAAATCCATAAAACGAATCAAAACGACTACTTTCTTCCATAAAATCCTTTATTGAGCGCCAAGGCAAACTCAAGAGACTACATGTATTCACTCAATAGGAATCGAGAATCAAACTACATCCCCGGAATGAAAGTGATCAGGTGTCAAAGATGTAACTCAATGTGTGTCAAAGAATAAGAAGTTAAATCAGGCTCACACGATCAACTAACTTAGATCTACTTGTATTTCACTTTAAATTATGCAAGTACGCATTCGTGCATCCAAGTATTCACGATCGCTTAACATAATACATGTTAAATAAACTACGTATACAAAAAAATTAAATAGAAATAGATCTCGAATGGAAAGGTTAATCTTCCCGTAACAACCTTCAATGCTATGGAGTTTTGATTCGGGAACTTCTGAACACACTCTGGAACTAATTTAATCAAATATAAGCATAACGATCACTAAAATCACACTAGGAAATCACAAATAAAATATTTTTATTTATTGTTTAAACCGGAACCAAAAGCGATCACGAGTCCACTCAACCTACCCTTGAATTCGATTCCCTCCTCCCAAACTCATCCAAAACACTAGAACACCGTCTTTTAAGCATCTTGCCAAGAAAATCCATAAAACGAATCAAAACGACTACTTTCTTCCATAAAATCCTTTATTGAGCGCCAAGGCAATCATAGTAGCTCCTAAGGACCAAGAGACTACATGTATTCACTCAATAGGAATCGAGAATCAAACTACATCCCCGGAATGAAAGTGATCAGGTGTCAAAGATGTAACTCAATGTGTGTTCAAAGAATAAGAAGTTAAATCAGGCTCACACGATCAACTAACTTAGATCTACTTGTATTTCACTTTAAATTATGCAAGTACGCATTCGTGCATCCAAGTATTCACGATCGCTTAACATAATACATGTTAAATAAACTACGTATACAAAAAAATTAAATAGAAATAGATCTCGAATGGAAAGGTTAATCTTCCCGTAACAACCTTCAATGCTATGGAGTTTTGATTCGGGACCTTCTGAACACACTCTGGAACTAATTTAATCAAATATAAGCATAACGATCACTAAAATCACACTAGGAAATCACAAATAAAATATTTTTATTTATTGTTTAAACCGGAACCAAAAGCGATCACGAGTCCACTCAACCTACCCTTGAATTCGATTCCCTCCTCCCAAACTCATCCAAAACACTAGAACACCGTCTTTTAAGCATCTTGCCAAGAAAATCCATAAAACGAATCAAAACGACTACTTTCTGTCCATAAAATCCTTTATTGAGCGCCAAGGCAATCATAGTAGCTCCTAAGGACCAAGAGACTACATGTATTCACTCAATAGGAATCGAGAATCAAACTACATCCCCGGAATGAAAGTGATCAGGTGTCAAAGATGTAACTCAATGTGTGTTCAAAGAATAAGAAGTTAAATCAGGCTCACACGATCAACTAACTTAGATCTACTTGTATTTCACTTTAAATTATGCAAGTACGCATTCGTGCATCCAAGTATTCACGATCGCTTAACATAATACATGTTAAATAAACTACGTATACAAAAAAATTAAATAGAAATAGATCTCGAATGGAAAGGTTAATCTTCCCGTAACAACCTTCAATGCTATGGAGTTTTGATTCGGGAACTTCTGAACACACTCTGGAACTAATTTAATCAAATATAAGCATAACGATCACTAAAATCACACTAGGAAATCACAAATAAATATTTTTATTTATTGTTTAAACCGGAACCAAAAGCGATCACGAGTCCACTCAACCTACCCTTGAATTCGATTCCCTCCTCCCAAACTCATCCAAAACACTAGAACACCGTCTTTAAGCATCTTGCCAAGAAAATCCATAAAACGAATCAAAACGACTACTTTCTTTCCATAAAATCCTTTATTGAGCGCCAAGGCAATCATAGTAGCTCCTAAGGACCAAGAGACTACATGTATTCACTCAATAGGAATCGAGAATCAAACTACATCCCCGGAATGAAAGTGATCAGGTGTCAAAGATGTAACTCAATGTGTGTTCAAAGAATAAGAAGTTAAATCAGGCTCACACGATCAACTAACTTAGATCTACTTGTATTTCACTTTAAATTATGCAAGTACGCATTCGTGCATCCAAGTATTCACGATCGCTTAACATAATACATGTTAAATAAACTACGTATACAAAAAAATTAAATAGAAATAGATCTCGAATGGAAAGGTTAATCTTCCCGTAACAACCTTCAATGCTATGGAGTTTTGATTCGGGAACCTTCTGAACACACTCTGGAACTAATTTAATCAAATATAAGCATAACGATCACTAAAATCACACTAGGAAATCACAAATAAATATTTTTATTTATTGTTTAAACCGGAACCAAAAGCGATCACGAGTCCACTCAACCTACCCTTGAATTCGATTCCCTCCTCCCAAACTCATCCAAAACACTAGAACACCGTCTTTTAAGCATCTTGCCAAGAAAATCAATAAAACGAATCAAAACGACTACTTTCTGTCCATAAAAACCTTTATTGAGCGCCAAGGCAATCATAGTAGCTCCTAAGGACCAAGAGACTACATGTATTCACTCAATAGGAATCGAGAATCAAACTACATCCCCGGAATGAAAGTGATCAGGTGTCAAAGATGTAACTCAATGTGTGTTCAAACAATAAGAAGTTAAATCAGGCTCACACGATCAACTAACTTAGATCTACTTGTATTTCACTTTAAATTATGCAAGTACGCCTTCGTGCATCCAAGTATTCACGATCGCTTAACATAATACATGTTAAATAAACTACGTATACAAAAAAATTAAATAGAAATAGATCTCGAATGGAAAGGTTAATCTTCCCGTAACAACCTTCAATGCTATGGAGTTTTCATTCGGGAAACTTCTGAACACACTCTGGAACTAATTTAATCAAATATAAGCATAACGATCACTAAAATCACACTAGGAAATCACAAATAAAATATTTTTATTTATTGTTTAAACCGGAACCAAAAGCGATCACGAGTCCACTCAACCTACCCTTGAATTCGATTCCCTCCTCCCAAACTCATCCAAAACACTAGAACACCGTCTTTTAAGCATCTTGCCAAGAAAATCCATAAAACGAATCAAAACGACTACTTTCTTTCCATAAAATCCTTTATTGAGCGCCAAGGCAATCATAGTAGCTCCTAAGCCAAGAGACTACATGTATTCACTCAATAGGAATCGAGAATCAAACTACATCCCCGGAATGAAAGTGATCAGGTGTCAAAGATGTAACTCAATGTGTGTTCAAAGAATAAGAAGTTAAATCAGGCTCACACGATCAACTAACTTAGATCTACTTGTATTTCACTTTAAATTATGCAAGTACGCATTCGTGCATCCAAGTATTCACGATCGCTTAACATAATACATGTTAAATAAACTACGTATACAAAAAATTAAATAGAAATAGATCTCGAATGGAAAGGTTAATCTTCCCGTAACAACCTTCAATGCTATGGAGTTTTGATTCGGGAACCTTCTGAACACACTCTGGAACTAATTTAATCAAATATAAGCATAACGATCACTAAAATCACACTAGGAAATCACAAATAAAATATTTTTATTTATTGTTTAAACCGGAACCAAAAGCGATCACGAGTCCACTCAACCTACCCTTGAATTCGATTCCCTCCTCCCAAACTCATCCAAAACACTAGAACACCGTCTTTTAAGCATCTTGCCAAGAAAATCCATAAAACGACCCCGAGAAACAAACTACCTCCCCGGAATGAAAGTGATCAGTGTCAAAGATGTAACTCAATGTGTTTCAAAGAATAAGAAGTTAAATCAGGCTCACGATCAACTAACTTAGATCTACTTGTATTTCACTTTAAATTATGCAAGTACGCATTCGTGCATCCAAGTATTCACGATCGCTTAACATAATACATGTTAAATAAACTACGTATACAAAAAATTAAATAGAAATAGATCTCGAATGGAAAGGTTAATCTTCCCGTAACAACCTTCAATGCTATGGAGTTTTGATTCGGGAACCTTCTGAACACACTCTGGAACTAATTTAATCAAATATAAGCATAACGATCACTAAAATCACACTAGGAAATCACAAATAAAATATTTTTATTTATTGTTTAAACCGGAACCAAAAGCGATCACGAGTCCACTCAACCTACCCTTGAATTCGATTCCCTCCTCCCAAACTCATCCAAAACACTAGAACACCGTCTTTTAAGCATCTTGCCAAGAAAATCCATAAAACGAATCAAAACGACTACTTTCTGTCCATAAAATCCTTTATTGAGCGCCAAGGCAATCATAGTAGCTCCTAAGGACCAAGAGACTACATGTATTCACTCAATAGGAATCGAGAATCAAACTACATCCCCGGAATGAAAGTGATCAGGTGTCAAAGATGTAACTCAATGTGTGTTCAAAGAATAAGAAGTTAAATCAGGCTCACACGATCAACTAACTTAGATCTACTTGTATTTCACTTTAAATTATGCAAGTACGCATTCGTGCATCCAAGTATTCACGATCGCTTAACATAATACATGTTAAATAAACTACGTATACAAAAAAATTAAATAGAAATAGATCTCGAATGGAAAGGTTAATCTTCCCGTAACAACCTTCAATGCTATGGAGTTTTGATTCGGGAACCTTCTGAACACACTCTGGAACTAATTTAATCAAATATAAGCATAACGATCACTAAAATCACACTAGGAAATCACAAATAAAATATTTTTATTTATTGTTTAAACCGGAACCAAAAGCGATCACGAGTCCACTCAACCTACCCTTGAATTCGATTCCCTCCTCCCAAACTCATCCAAAACACTAGAACACCGTCTTTTAAGCATCTTGCCAAGAAAATCCATAAAACGAATCAAAACGACTACTTTCTTTCCATAAAATCCTTTATTGAGCGCCAAGGCAATCATAGTAGCTCCTAAGCCAAGAGACTACATGTATTCACTCAATAGGAATCGAGAATCAAACTACATCCCCGGAATGAAAGTGATCAGGTGTCAAAGATGTAACTCAATGTGTGTTCAAAGAATAAGAAGTTAAATCAGGCTCACACGATCAACTAACTTAGATCTACTTGTATTTCACTTTAAATTATGCAAGTACGCATTCGTGCATCCAAGTATTCACGATCGCTTAACATAATACATGTTAAATAAACTACGTATACAAAAAAATTAAATAGAAATAGATCTCGAATGGAAAGGTTAATCTTCCCGTAACAACCTTCAATGCTATGGAGTTTTGATTCGGGAACCTTCTGAACACACTCTGGAACTAATTTAATCAAATATAAGCATAACGATCACTAAAATCACACTAGGAAATCACAAATAAAATATTTTTATTTATTGTTTAAACCGGAACCAAAAGCGATCACGAGTCCACTCAACCTACCCTTGAATTCGATTCCCTCCTCCCAAACTCATCCAAAACACTAGAACACCGTCTTTTAAGCATCTTGCCAAGAAAATCCATAAAACGAATCAAAACGACTACTTTCTTCCATAAAATCCTTTATTGAGCGCCAAGGCAATCATAGTAGCTCCTAAGCCAAGAGACTACATGTATTCACTCAATAGGAATCGAGAATCAAACTACATCCCCGGAATGAAAGTGATCAGGTGTCAAAGATGTAACTCAATGTGTGTTCAAAGAATAAGAAGTTAAATCAGGCTCACACGATCAACTAACTTAGATCTACTTGTATTTCACTTTAAATTATGCAAGTACGCATTCGTGCATCCAAGTATTCACGATCGCTTAACATAATACATGTTAAATAAACTACGTATACAAAAAAATTAAATAGAAATAGATCTCGAATGGAAAGGTTAATCTTCCCGTAACAACCTTCAATGCTATGGAGTTTTGATTCGGGAACCTTCTGAACACACTCTGGAACTAATTTAATCAAATATAAGCATAACGATCACTAAAATCACACTAGGAAATCACAAATAAAATATTTTTATTTATTGTTTAAACCGGAACCAAAAGCGATCACGAGTCCACTCAACCTACCCTTGAATTCGATTCCCTCCTCCCAAACTCATCCAAAACACTAGAACACCGTCTTTTAAGCATCTTGCCAAGAAAATCCATAAAACGAATCAAAACGACTACTTTCTTTCCATAAAATCCTTTATTGAGCGCCAAGGCAATCATAGTAGCTCCTAAGGACCAAGAGACTACATGTATTCACTCAATAGGAATCGAGAATCAAACTACATCCCCGGAATGAAAGTGATCAGGTGTCAAAGATGTAACTCAATGTGTGTTCAAAGAATAAGAAGTTAAATCAGGCTCACACGATCAACTAACTTAGATCTACTTGTATTTCACTTTAAATTATGCAAGTACGCATTCGTGCATCCAAGTATTCACGATCGCTTAACATAATACATGTTAAATAAACTACGTATACAAAAAAATTAAATAGAAATAGATCTCGAATGGAAAGGTTAATCTTCCCGTAACAACCTTCAATGCTATGGAGTTTTGATTCGGGAACCTTCTGAACACACTCTGGAACTAATTTAATCAAATATAAGCATAACGATCACTAAAATCACACTAGGAAATCACAAATAAAATATTTTTATTTATTGTTTAAACCGGAACCAAAAGCGATCACGAGTCCACTCAACCTACCCTTGAATTCGATTCCCTCCTCCCAAACTCATCCAAAACACTAGAACACCGTCTTTTAAGCATCTTGCCAAGAAAATCCATAAAACGAATCAAAACGACTACTTTCTTTCCATAAAATCCTTTATTGAGCGCCAAGGCAATCATAGTAGCTCCTAAGCCAAGAGACTACATGTATTCACTCAATAGGAATCGAGAATCAAACTACATCCCCGGAATGAAAGTGATCAGGTGTCAAAGATGTAACTCAATGTGTGTTCAAAGAATAAGAAGTTAAATCAGGCTCACACGATCAACTAACTTAGATCTACTTGTATTTCACTTTAAATTATGCAAGTACGCATTCGTGCATCCAAGTATTCACGATCGCTTAACATAATACATGTTAAATAAACTACGTATACAAAAAAATTAAATAGAAATAGATCTCGAATGGAAAGGTTAATCTTCCCGTAACAACCTTCAATGCTATGGAGTTTTGATTCGGGAACCTTCTGAACACACTCTGGAACTAATTTAATCAAATATAAGCATAACGATCACTAAAATCACACTAGGAAATCACAAATAAAATATTTTTATTTATTGTTTAAACCGGAACCAAAAGCGATCACGAGTCCACTCAACCTACCCTTGAATTCGATTCCCTCCTCCCAAACTCATCCAAAACACTAGAACACCGTCTTTTAAGCATCTTGCCAAGAAAATCCATAAAACGAATCAAAACGACTACTTTCTTCCATAAAATCCTTTATTGAGCGCCAAGGCAATCATAGTAGCTCCTAAGGACCAAGAGACTACATGTATTCACTCAATAGGAATCGAGAATCAAACTACATCCCCGGAATGAAAGTGATCAGGTGTCAAAGATGTAACTCAATGTGTGTTCAAAGAATAAGAAGTTAAATCAGGCTCACACGATCAACTAACTTAGATCTACTTGTATTTCACTTTAAATTATGCAAGTACGCATTCGTGCATCCAAGTATTCACGATCGCTTAACATAATACATGTTAAATAAACTACGTATACAAAAAAATTAAATAGAAATAGATCTCGAATGGAAAGGTTAATCTTCCCGTAACAACCTTCAATGCTATGGAGTTTTGATTCGGGAACCTTCTGAACACACTCTGGAACTAATTTAATCAAATATAAGCATAACGATCACTAAAATCACACTAGGAAATCACAAATAAAATATTTTTATTTATTGTTTAAACCGGAACCAAAAGCGATCACGAGTCCACTCAACCTACCCTTGAATTCGATTCCCTCCTCCCAAACTCATCCAAAACACTAGAACACCGTCTTTTAAGCATCTTGCCAAGAAAATCCATAAAACGAATCAAAACGACTACTTTCTGTCCATAAAATCCTTTATTGAGCGCCAAGGCAATCATAGTAGCTCCTAAGGACCAAGAGACTACATGTATTCACTCAATAGGAATCGAGAATCAAACTACATCCCCGGAATGAAAGTGATCAGGTGTCAAAGATGTAACTCAATGTGTGTTCAAAGAATAAGAAGTTAAATCAGGCTCACACGATCAACTAACTTAGATCTACTTGTATTTCACTTTAAATTATGCAAGTACGCATTCGTGCATCCAAGTATTCACGATCGCTTAACATAATACATGTTAAATAAACTACGTATACAAAAAAATTAAATAGAAATAGATCTCGAATGGAAAGGTTAATCTTCCCGTAACAACCTTCAATGCTATGGAGTTTTGATTCGGGAACCTTCTGAACACACTCTGGAACTAATTTAATCAAATATAAGCATAACGATCACTAAAATCACACTAGGAAATCACAAATAAAATATTTTTATTTATTGTTTAAACCGGAACCAAAAGCGATCACGAGTCCACTCAACCTACCCTTGAATTCGATTCCCTCCTCCCAAACTCATCCAAAACACTAGAACACCGTCTTTTAAGCATCTTGCCAAGAAAATCCATAAAACGAATCAAAACGACTACTTTCTTTCCATAAAATCCTTTATTGAGCGCCAAGGCAATCATAGTAGCTCCTAAGCCAAGAGACTACATGTATTCACTCAATAGGAATCGAGAATCAAACTACATCCCCGGAATGAAAGTGATCAGGTGTCAAAGATGTAACTCAATGTGTGTTCAAAGAATAAGAAGTTAAATCAGGCTCACACGATCAACTAACTTAGATCTACTTGTATTTCACTTTAAATTATGCAAGTACGCATTCGTGCATCCAAGTATTCACGATCGCTTAACATAATACATGTTAAATAAACTACGTATACAAAAAAATTAAATAGAAATAGATCTCGAATGGAAAGGTTAATCTTCCCGTAACAACCTTCAATGCTATGGAGTTTTGATTCGGGAACCTTCTGAACACACTCTGGAACTAATTTAATCAAATATAAGCATAACGATCACTAAAATCACACTAGGAAATCACAAATAAAATATTTTTATTTATTGTTTAAACCGGAACCAAAAGCGATCACGAGTCCACTCAACCTACCCTTGAATTCGATTCCCTCCTCCCAAACTCATCCAAAACACTAGAACACCGTCTTTTAAGCATCTTGCCAAGAAAATCCATAAAACGAATCAAAACGACTACTTTCTTCCATAAAATCCTTTATTGAGCGCCAAGGCAATCATAGTAGCTCCTAAGGACCAAGAGACTACATGTATTCACTCAATAGGAATCGAGAATCAAACTACATCCCCGGAATGAAAGTGATCAGGTGTCAAAGATGTAACTCAATGTGTGTTCAAAGAATAAGAAGTTAAATCAGGCTCACACGATCAACTAACTTAGATCTACTTGTATTTCACTTTAAATTATGCAAGTACGCATTCGTGCATCCAAGTATTCACGATCGCTTAACATAATACATGTTAAATAAACTACGTATACAAAAAAATTAAATAGAAATAGATCTCGAATGGAAAGGTTAATCTTCCCGTAACAACCTTCAATGCTATGGAGTTTTGATTCGGGAACCTTCTGAACACACTCTGGAACTAATTTAATCAAATATAAGCATAACGATCACTAAAATCACACTAGGAAATCACAAATAAAATATTTTTATTTATTGTTTAAACCGGAACCAAAAGCGATCACGAGTCCACTCAACCTACCCTTGAATTCGATTCCCTCCTCCCAAACTCATCCAAAACACTAGAACACCGTCTTTTAAGCATCTTGCCAAGAAAATCCATAAAACGAATCAAAACGACTACTTTCTTCCATAAAATCCTTTATTGAGCGCCAAGGCAATCATAGTAGCTCCTAAGGACCAAGAGACTACATGTATTCACTCAATAGGAATCGAGAATCAAACTACATCCCCGGAATGAAAGTGATCAGGTGTCAAAGATGTAACTCAATGTGTGTTCAAAGAATAAGAAGTTAAATCAGGCTCACACGATCAACTAACTTAGATCTACTTGTATTTCACTTTAAATTATGCAAGTACGCATTCGTGCATCCAAGTATTCACGATCGCTTAACATAATACATGTTAAATAAACTACGTATACAAAAAAATTAAATAGAAATAGATCTCGAATGGAAAGGTTAATCTTCCCGTAACAACCTTCAATGCTATGGAGTTTTGATTCGGGAACCTTCTGAACACACTCTGGAACTAATTTAATCAAATATAAGCATAACGATCACTAAAATCACACTAGGAAATCACAAATAAAATATTTTTATTTATTGTTTAAACCGGAACCAAAAGCGATCACGAGTCCACTCAACCTACCCTTGAATTCGATTCCCTCCTCCCAAACTCATCCAAAACACTAGAACACCGTCTTTTAAGCATCTTGCCAAGAAAATCCATAAAACGAATCAAAACGACTACTTTCTTTCCATAAAATCCTTTATTGAGCGCCAAGGCAATCATAGTAGCTCCTAAGCCAAGAGACTACATGTATTCACTCAATAGGAATCGAGAATCAAACTACATCCCCGGAATGAAAGTGATCAGGTGTCAAAGATGTAACTCAATGTGTGTTCAAAGAATAAGAAGTTAAATCAGGCTCACACGATCAACTAACTTAGATCTACTTGTATTTCACTTTAAATTATGCAAGTACGCATTCGTGCATCCAAGTATTCACGATCGCTTAACATAATACATGTTAAATAAACTACGTATACAAAAAAATTAAATAGAAATAGATCTCGAATGGAAAGGTTAATCTTCCCGTAACAACCTTCAATGCTATGGAGTTTTGATTCGGGAACCTTCTGAACACACTCTGGAACTAATTTAATCAAATATAAGCATAACGATCACTAAAATCACACTAGGAAATCACAAATAAAATATTTTTATTTATTGTTTAAACCGGAACCAAAAGCGATCACGAGTCCACTCAACCTACCCTTGAATTCGATTCCCTCCTCCCAAACTCATCCAAAACACTAGAACACCGTCTTTTAAGCATCTTGCCAAGAAAATCCATAAAACGAATCAAAACGACTACTTTCTGTCCATAAAATCCTTTATTGAGCGCCAAGGCAATCATAGTAGCTCCTAAGGACCAAGAGACTACATGTATTCACTCAATAGGAATCGAGAATCAAACTACATCCCCGGAATGAAAGTGATCAGGTGTCAAAGATGTAACTCAATGTGTGTTCAAAGAATAAGAAGTTAAATCAGGCTCACACGATCAACTAACTTAGATCTACTTGTATTTCACTTTAAATTATGCAAGTACGCATTCGTGCATCCAAGTATTCACGATCGCTTAACATAATACATGTTAAATAAACTACGTATACAAAAAAATTAAATAGAAATAGATCTCGAATGGAAAGGTTAATCTTCCCGTAACAACCTTCAATGCTATGGAGTTTTGATTCGGGAACCTTCTGAACACACTCTGGAACTAATTTAATCAAATATAAGCATAACGATCACTAAAATCACACTAGGAAATCACAAATAAAATATTTTTATTTATTGTTTAAACCGGAACCAAAAGCGATCACGAGTCCACTCAACCTACCCTTGAATTCGATTCCCTCCTCCCAAACTCATCCAAAACACTAGAACACCGTCTTTTAAGCATCTTGCCAAGAAAATCCATAAAACGAATCAAAACGACTACTTTCTTTCCATAAAATCCTTTATTGAGCGCCAAGGCAATCATAGTAGCTCCTAATGCCAAGAGACTACATGTATTCACTCAATAGGAATCGAGAATCAAACTACATCCCCGGAATGAAAGTGATCAGGTGTCAAAGATGTAACTCAATGTGTGTTCAAAGAATAAGAAGTTAAATCAGGCTCACACGATCAACTAACTTAGATCTACTTGTATTTCACTTTAAATTATGCAAGTACGCATTCGTGCATCCAAGTATTCACGATCGCTTAACATAATACATGTTAAATAAACTACGTATACAAAAAAATTAAATAGAAATAGATCTCGAATGGAAAGGTTAATCTTCCCGTAACAACCTTCAATGCTATGGAGTTTTGATTCGGGAACCTTCTGAACACACTCTGGAACTAATTTAATCAAATATAAGCATAACGATCACTAAAATCACACTAGGAAATCACAAATAAAATATTTTTATTTATTGTTTAAACCGGAACCAAAAGCGATCACGAGTCCACTCAACCTACCCTTGAATTCGATTCCCTCCTCCCAAACTCATCCAAAACACTAGAACACCGTCTTTTAAGCATCTTGCCAAGAAAATCCATAAAACGAATCAAAACGACTACTTTCTTCCATAAAATCCTTTATTGAGCGCCAAGGCAATCATAGTAGCTCCTAAGGACCAAGAGACTACATGTATTCACTCAATAGGAATCGAGAATCAAACTACATCCCCGGAATGAAAGTGATCAGGTGTCAAAGATGTAACTCAATGTGTGTTCAAAGAATAAGAAGTTAAATCAGGCTCACACGATCAACTAACTTAGATCTACTTGTATTTCACTTTAAATTATGCAAGTACGCATTCGTGCATCCAAGTATTCACGATCGCTTAACATAATACATGTTAAATAAACTACGTATACAAAAAAATTAAATAGAAATAGATCTCGAATGGAAAGGTTAATCTTCCCGTAACAACCTTCAATGCTATGGAGTTTTGATTCGGGAACCTTCTGAACACACTCTGGAACTAATTTAATCAAATATAAGCATAACGATCACTAAAATCACACTAGGAAATCACAAATAAAATATTTTTATTTATTGTTTAAACCGGAACCAAAAGCGATCACGAGTCCACTCAACCTACCCTTGAATTCGATTCCCTCCTCCCAAACTCATCCAAAACACTAGAACACCGTCTTTTAAGCATCTTGCCAAGAAAATCCATAAAACGAATCAAAACGACTACTTTCTTCCATAAAATCCTTTATTGAGCGCCAAGGCAATCATAGTAGCTCCTAAGGACCAAGAGACTACATGTATTCACTCAATAGGAATCGAGAATCAAACTACATCCCCGGAATGAAAGTGATCAGGTGTCAAAGATGTAACTCAATGTGTGTTCAAAGAATAAGAAGTTAAATCAGGCTCACACGATCAACTAACTTAGATCTACTTGTATTTCACTTTAAATTATGCAAGTACGCATTCGTGCATCCAAGTATTCACGATCGCTTAACATAATACATGTTAAATAAACTACGTATACAAAAAAATTAAATAGAAATAGATCTCGAATGGAAAGGTTAATCTTCCCGTAACAACCTTCAATGCTATGGAGTTTTGATTCGGGAACCTTCTGAACACACTCTGGAACTAATTTAATCAAATATAAGCATAACGATCACTAAAATCACACTAGGAAATCACAAATAAAATATTTTTATTTATTGTTTAAACCGGAACCAAAAGCGATCACGAGTCCACTCAACCTACCCTTGAATTCGATTCCCTCCTCCCAAACTCATCCAAAACACTAGAACACCGTCTTTTAAGCATCTTGCCAAGAAAATCCATAAAACGAATCAAAACGACTACTTTCTTCCATAAAATCCTTTATTGAGCGCCAAGGCAATCATAGTAGCTCCTAAGGACCAAGAGACTACATGTATTCACTCAATAGGAATCGAGAATCAAACTACATCCCCGGAATGAAAGTGATCAGGTGTCAAAGATGTAACTCAATGTGTGTTCAAAGAATAAGAAGTTAAATCAGGCTCACACGATCAACTAACTTAGATCTACTTGTATTTCACTTTAAATTATGCAAGTACGCATTCGTGCATCCAAGTATTCACGATCGCTTAACATAATACATGTTAAATAAACTACGTATACAAAAAAATTAAATAGAAATAGATCTCGAATGGAAAGGTTAATCTTCCCGTAACAACCTTCAATGCTATGGAGTTTTGATTCGGGAACCTTCTGAACACACTCTGGAACTAATTTAATCAAATATAAGCATAACGATCACTAAAATCACACTAGGAAATCACAAATAAAATATTTTTATTTATTGTTTAAACCGGAACCAAAAGCGATCACGAGTCCACTCAACCTACCCTTGAATTCGATTCCCTCCTCCCAAACTCATCCAAAACACTAGAACACCGTCTTTTAAGCATCTTGCCAAGAAAATCCATAAAACGAATCAAAACGACTACTTTCTTCCATAAAATCCTTTATTGAGCGCCAAGGCAATCATAGTAGCTCCTAAGGACCAAGAGACTACATGTATTCACTCAATAGGAATCGAGAATCAAACTACATCCCCGGAATGAAAGTGATCAGGTGTCAAAGATGTAACTCAATGTGTGTTCAAAGAATAAGAAGTTAAATCAGGCTCACACGATCAACTAACTTAGATCTACTTGTATTTCACTTTAAATTATGCAAGTACGCATTCGTGCATCCAAGTATTCACGATCGCTTAACATAATACATGTTAAATAAACTACGTATACAAAAAAATTAAATAGAAATAGATCTCGAATGGAAAGGTTAATCTTCCCGTAACAACCTTCAATGCTATGGAGTTTTGATTCGGGAACCTTCTGAACACACTCTGGAACTAATTTAATCAAATATAAGCATAACGATCACTAAAATCACACTAGGAAATCACAAATAAAATATTTTTATTTATTGTTTAAACCGGAACCAAAAGCGATCACGAGTCCACTCAACCTACCCTTGAATTCGATTCCCTCCTCCCAAACTCATCCAAAACACTAGAACACCGTCTTTTAAGCATCTTGCCAAGAAAATCCATAAAACGAATCAAAACGACTACTTTCTTTCCATAAAATCCTTTATTGAGCGCCAAGGCAATCATAGTAGCTCCTAATGCCAAGAGACTACATGTATTCACTCAATAGGAATCGAGAATCAAACTACATCCCCGGAATGAAAGTGATCAGGTGTCAAAGATGTAACTCAATGTGTGTTCAAAGAATAAGAAGTTAAATCAGGCTCACACGATCAACTAACTTAGATCTACTTGTATTTCACTTTAAATTATGCAAGTACGCATTCGTGCATCCAAGTATTCACGATCGCTTAACATAATACATGTTAAATAAACTACGTATACAAAAAAATTAAATAGAAATAGATCTCGAATGGAAAGGTTAATCTTCCCGTAACAACCTTCAATGCTATGGAGTTTTGATTCGGGAACCTTCTGAACACACTCTGGAACTAATTTAATCAAATATAAGCATAACGATCACTAAAATCACACTAGGAAATCACAAATAAAATATTTTTATTTATTGTTTAAACCGGAACCAAAAGCGATCACGAGTCCACTCAACCTACCCTTGAATTCGATTCCCTCCTCCCAAACTCATCCAAAACACTAGAACACCGTCTTTTAAGCATCTTGCCAAGAAAATCCATAAAACGAATCAAAACGACTACTTTCTTCCATAAAATCCTTTATTGAGCGCCAAGGCAATCATAGTAGCTCCTAAGGACCAAGAGACTACATGTATTCACTCAATAGGAATCGAGAATCAAACTACATCCCCGGAATGAAAGTGATCAGGTGTCAAAGATGTAACTCAATGTGTGTTCAAAGAATAAGAAGTTAAATCAGGCTCACACGATCAACTAACTTAGATCTACTTGTATTTCACTTTAAATTATGCAAGTACGCATTCGTGCATCCAAGTATTCACGATCGCTTAACATAATACATGTTAAATAAACTACGTATACAAAAAAATTAAATAGAAATAGATCTCGAATGGAAAGGTTAATCTTCCCGTAACAACCTTCAATGCTATGGAGTTTTGATTCGGGAACCTTCTGAACACACTCTGGAACTAATTTAATCAAATATAAGCATAACGATCACTAAAATCACACTAGGAAATCACAAATAAAATATTTTTATTTATTGTTTAAACCGGAACCAAAAGCGATCACGAGTCCACTCAACCTACCCTTGAATTCGATTCCCTCCTCCCAAACTCATCCAAAACACTAGAACACCGTCTTTTAAGCATCTTGCCAAGAAAATCCATAAAACGAATCAAAACGACTACTTTCTTCCATAAAATCCTTTATTGAGCGCCAAGGCAATCATAGTAGCTCCTAAGCCAAGAGACTACATGTATTCACTCAATAGGAATCGAGAATCAAACTACATCCCCGGAATGAAAGTGATCAGGTGTCAAAGATGTAACTCAATGTGTGTTCAAAGAATAAGAAGTTAAATCAGGCTCACACGATCAACTAACTTAGATCTACTTGTATTTCACTTTAAATTATGCAAGTACGCATTCGTGCATCCAAGTATTCACGATCGCTTAACATAATACATGTTAAATAAACTACGTATACAAAAAAATTAAATAGAAATAGATCTCGAATGGAAAGGTTAATCTTCCCGTAACAACCTTCAATGCTATGGAGTTTTGATTCGGGAACCTTCTGAACACACTCTGGAACTAATTTAATCAAATATAAGCATAACGATCACTAAAATCACACTAGGAAATCACAAATAAAATATTTTTATTTATTGTTTAAACCGGAACCAAAAGCGATCACGAGTCCACTCAACCTACCCTTGAATTCGATTCCCTCCTCCCAAACTCATCCAAAACACTAGAACACCGTCTTTTAAGCATCTTGCCAAGAAAATCCATAAAACGAATCAAAACGACTACTTTCTTCCATAAAATCCTTTATTGAGCGCCAAGGCAATCATAGTAGCTCCTAAGGACCAAGAGACTACATGTATTCACTCAATAGGAATCGAGAATCAAACTACATCCCCGGAATGAAAGTGATCAGGTGTCAAAGATGTAACTCAATGTGTGTTCAAAGAATAAGAAGTTAAATCAGGCTCACACGATCAACTAACTTAGATCTACTTGTATTTCACTTTAAATTATGCAAGTACGCATTCGTGCATCCAAGTATTCACGATCGCTTAACATAATACATGTTAAATAAACTACGTATACAAAAAAATTAAATAGAAATAGATCTCGAATGGAAAGGTTAATCTTCCCGTAACAACCTTCAATGCTATGGAGTTTTGATTCGGGAACCTTCTGAACACACTCTGGAACTAATTTAATCAAATATAAGCATAACGATCACTAAAATCACACTAGGAAATCACAAATAAAATATTTTTATTTATTGTTTAAACCGGAACCAAAAGCGATCACGAGTCCACTCAACCTACCCTTGAATTCGATTCCCTCCTCCCAAACTCATCCAAAACACTAGAACACCGTCTTTTAAGCATCTTGCCAAGAAAATCCATAAAACGAATCAAAACGACTACTTTCTTCCATAAAATCCTTTATTGAGCGCCAAGGCAATCATAGTAGCTCCTAAGGACCAAGAGACTACATGTATTCACTCAATAGGAATCGAGAATCAAACTACATCCCCGGAATGAAAGTGATCAGGTGTCAAAGATGTAACTCAATGTGTGTTCAAAGAATAAGAAGTTAAATCAGGCTCACACGATCAACTAACTTAGATCTACTTGTATTTCACTTTAAATTATGCAAGTACGCATTCGTGCATCCAAGTATTCACGATCGCTTAACATAATACATGTTAAATAAACTACGTATACAAAAAAATTAAATAGAAATAGATCTCGAATGGAAAGGTTAATCTTCCCGTAACAACCTTCAATGCTATGGAGTTTTGATTCGGGAACCTTCTGAACACACTCTGGAACTAATTTAATCAAATATAAGCATAACGATCACTAAAATCACACTAGGAAATCACAAATAAAATATTTTTATTTATTGTTTAAACCGGAACCAAAAGCGATCACGAGTCCACTCAACCTACCCTTGAATTCGATTCCCTCCTCCCAAACTCATCCAAAACACTAGAACACCGTCTTTTAAGCATCTTGCCAAGAAAATCCATAAAACGAATCAAAACGACTACTTTCTTTCCATAAAATCCTTTATTGAGCGCCAAGGCAATCATAGTAGCTCCTAAGCCAAGAGACTACATGTATTCACTCAATAGGAATCGAGAATCAAACTACATCCCCGGAATGAAAGTGATCAGGTGTCAAAGATGTAACTCAATGTGTGTTCAAAGAATAAGAAGTTAAATCAGGCTCACACGATCAACTAACTTAGATCTACTTGTATTTCACTTTAAATTATGCAAGTACGCATTCGTGCATCCAAGTATTCACGATCGCTTAACATAATACATGTTAAATAAACTACGTATACAAAAAAATTAAATAGAAATAGATCTCGAATGGAAAGGTTAATCTTCCCGTAACAACCTTCAATGCTATGGAGTTTTGATTCGGGAACCTTCTGAACACACTCTGGAACTAATTTAATCAAATATAAGCATAACGATCACTAAAATCACACTAGGAAATCACAAATAAAATATTTTTATTTATTGTTTAAACCGGAACCAAAAGCGATCACGAGTCCACTCAACCTACCCTTGAATTCGATTCCCTCCTCCCAAACTCATCCAAAACACTAGAACACCGTCTTTTAAGCATCTTGCCAAGAAAATCCATAAAACGAATCAAAACGACTACTTTCTTCCATAAAATCCTTTATTGAGCGCCAAGGCAATCATAGTAGCTCCTAAGGACCAAGAGACTACATGTATTCACTCAATAGGAATCGAGAATCAAACTACATCCCCGGAATGAAAGTGATCAGGTGTCAAAGATGTAACTCAATGTGTGTTCAAAGAATAAGAAGTTAAATCAGGCTCACACGATCAACTAACTTAGATCTACTTGTATTTCACTTTAAATTATGCAAGTACGCATTCGTGCATCCAAGTATTCACGATCGCTTAACATAATACATGTTAAATAAACTACGTATACAAAAAAATTAAATAGAAATAGATCTCGAATGGAAAGGTTAATCTTCCCGTAACAACCTTCAATGCTATGGAGTTTTGATTCGGGAACCTTCTGAACACACTCTGGAACTAATTTAATCAAATATAAGCATAACGATCACTAAAATCACACTAGGAAATCACAAATAAAATATTTTTATTTATTGTTTAAACCGGAACCAAAAGCGATCACGAGTCCACTCAACCTACCCTTGAATTCGATTCCCTCCTCCCAAACTCATCCAAAACACTAGAACACCGTCTTTTAAGCATCTTGCCAAGAAAATCCATAAAACGAATCAAAACGACTACTTTCTTTCCATAAAATCCTTTATTGAGCGCCAAGGCAATCATAGTAGCTCCTAATGCCAAGAGACTACATGTATTCACTCAATAGGAATCGAGAATCAAACTACATCCCCGGAATGAAAGTGATCAGGTGTCAAAGATGTAACTCAATGTGTGTTCAAAGAATAAGAAGTTAAATCAGGCTCACACGATCAACTAACTTAGATCTACTTGTATTTCACTTTAAATTATGCAAGTACGCATTCGTGCATCCAAGTATTCACGATCGCTTAACATAATACATGTTAAATAAACTACGTATACAAAAAAATTAAATAGAAATAGATCTCGAATGGAAAGGTTAATCTTCCCGTAACAACCTTCAATGCTATGGAGTTTTGATTCGGGAACCTTCTGAACACACTCTGGAACTAATTTAATCAAATATAAGCATAACGATCACTAAAATCACACTAGGAAATCACAAATAAAATATTTTTATTTATTGTTTAAACCGGAACCAAAAGCGATCACGAGTCCACTCAACCTACCCTTGAATTCGATTCCCTCCTCCCAAACTCATCCAAAACACTAGAACACCGTCTTTTAAGCATCTTGCCAAGAAAATCCATAAAACGAATCAAAACGACTACTTTCTTCCATAAAATCCTTTATTGAGCGCCAAGGCAATCATAGTAGCTCCTAAGGACCAAGAGACTACATGTATTCACTCAATAGGAATCGAGAATCAAACTACATCCCCGGAATGAAAGTGATCAGGTGTCAAAGATGTAACTCAATGTGTGTTCAAAGAATAAGAAGTTAAATCAGGCTCACACGATCAACTAACTTAGATCTACTTGTATTTCACTTTAAATTATGCAAGTACGCATTCGTGCATCCAAGTATTCACGATCGCTTAACATAATACATGTTAAATAAACTACGTATACAAAAAAATTAAATAGAAATAGATCTCGAATGGAAAGGTTAATCTTCCCGTAACAACCTTCAATGCTATGGAGTTTTGATTCGGGAACCTTCTGAACACACTCTGGAACTAATTTAATCAAATATAAGCATAACGATCACTAAAATCACACTAGGAAATCACAAATAAAATATTTTTATTTATTGTTTAAACCGGAACCAAAAGCGATCACGAGTCCACTCAACCTACCCTTGAATTCGATTCCCTCCTCCCAAACTCATCCAAAACACTAGAACACCGTCTTTTAAGCATCTTGCCAAGAAAATCCATAAAACGAATCAAAACGACTACTTTCTTCCATAAAATCCTTTATTGAGCGCCAAGGCAATCATAGTAGCTCCTAAGGACCAAGAGACTACATGTATTCACTCAATAGGAATCGAGAATCAAACTACATCCCCGGAATGAAAGTGATCAGGTGTCAAAGATGTAACTCAATGTGTGTTCAAAGAATAAGAAGTTAAATCAGGCTCACACGATCAACTAACTTAGATCTACTTGTATTTCACTTTAAATTATGCAAGTACGCATTCGTGCATCCAAGTATTCACGATCGCTTAACATAATACATGTTAAATAAACTACGTATACAAAAAAATTAAATAGAAATAGATCTCGAATGGAAAGGTTAATCTTCCCGTAACAACCTTCAATGCTATGGAGTTTTGATTCGGGAACCTTCTGAACACACTCTGGAACTAATTTAATCAAATATAAGCATAACGATCACTAAAATCACACTAGGAAATCACAAATAAAATATTTTTATTTATTGTTTAAACCGGAACCAAAAGCGATCACGAGTCCACTCAACCTACCCTTGAATTCGATTCCCTCCTCCCAAACTCATCCAAAACACTAGAACACCGTCTTTTAAGCATCTTGCCAAGAAAATCCATAAAACGAATCAAAACGACTACTTTCTTCCATAAAATCCTTTATTGAGCGCCAAGGCAATCATAGTAGCTCCTAATGCCAAGAGACTACATGTATTCACTCAATAGGAATCGAGAATCAAACTACATCCCCGGAATGAAAGTGATCAGGTGTCAAAGATGTAACTCAATGTGTGTTCAAAGAATAAGAAGTTAAATCAGGCTCACACGATCAACTAACTTAGATCTACTTGTATTTCACTTTAAATTATGCAAGTACGCATTCGTGCATCCAAGTATTCACGATCGCTTAACATAATACATGTTAAATAAACTACGTATACAAAAAAATTAAATAGAAATAGATCTCGAATGGAAAGGTTAATCTTCCCGTAACAACCTTCAATGCTATGGAGTTTTGATTCGGGAACCTTCTGAACACACTCTGGAACTAATTTAATCAAATATAAGCATAACGATCACTAAAATCACACTAGGAAATCACAAATAAAATATTTTTATTTATTGTTTAAACCGGAACCAAAAGCGATCACGAGTCCACTCAACCTACCCTTGAATTCGATTCCCTCCTCCCAAACTCATCCAAAACACTAGAACACCGTCTTTTAAGCATCTTGCCAAGAAAATCCATAAAACGAATCAAAACGACTACTTTCTTCCATAAAATCCTTTATTGAGCGCCAAGGCAATCATAGTAGCTCCTAAGGACCAAGAGACTACATGTATTCACTCAATAGGAATCGAGAATCAAACTACATCCCCGGAATGAAAGTGATCAGGTGTCAAAGATGTAACTCAATGTGTGTTCAAAGAATAAGAAGTTAAATCAGGCTCACACGATCAACTAACTTAGATCTACTTGTATTTCACTTTAAATTATGCAAGTACGCATTCGTGCATCCAAGTATTCACGATCGCTTAACATAATACATGTTAAATAAACTACGTATACAAAAAAATTAAATAGAAATAGATCTCGAATGGAAAGGTTAATCTTCCCGTAACAACCTTCAATGCTATGGAGTTTTGATTCGGGAACCTTCTGAACACACTCTGGAACTAATTTAATCAAATATAAGCATAACGATCACTAAAATCACACTAGGAAATCACAAATAAAATATTTTTATTTATTGTTTAAACCGGAACCAAAAGCGATCACGAGTCCACTCAACCTACCCTTGAATTCGATTCCCTCCTCCCAAACTCATCCAAAACACTAGAACACCGTCTTTTAAGCATCTTGCCAAGAAAATCCATAAAACGAATCAAAACGACTACTTTCTTTCCATAAAATCCTTTATTGAGCGCCAAGGCAATCATAGTAGCTCCTAATGCCAAGAGACTACATGTATTCACTCAATAGGAATCGAGAATCAAACTACATCCCCGGAATGAAAGTGATCAGGTGTCAAAGATGTAACTCAATGTGTGTTCAAAGAATAAGAAGTTAAATCAGGCTCACACGATCAACTAACTTAGATCTACTTGTATTTCACTTTAAATTATGCAAGTACGCATTCGTGCATCCAAGTATTCACGATCGCTTAACATAATACATGTTAAATAAACTACGTATACAAAAAAATTAAATAGAAATAGATCTCGAATGGAAAGGTTAATCTTCCCGTAACAACCTTCAATGCTATGGAGTTTTGATTCGGGAACCTTCTGAACACACTCTGGAACTAATTTAATCAAATATAAGCATAACGATCACTAAAATCACACTAGGAAATCACAAATAAAATATTTTTATTTATTGTTTAAACCGGAACCAAAAGCGATCACGAGTCCACTCAACCTACCCTTGAATTCGATTCCCTCCTCCCAAACTCATCCAAAACACTAGAACACCGTCTTTTAAGCATCTTGCCAAGAAAATCCATAAAACGAATCAAAACGACTACTTTCTTCCATAAAATCCTTTATTGAGCGCCAAGGCAATCATAGTAGCTCCTAAGGACCAAGAGACTACATGTATTCACTCAATAGGAATCGAGAATCAAACTACATCCCCGGAATGAAAGTGATCAGGTGTCAAAGATGTAACTCAATGTGTGTTCAAAGAATAAGAAGTTAAATCAGGCTCACACGATCAACTAACTTAGATCTACTTGTATTTCACTTTAAATTATGCAAGTACGCATTCGTGCATCCAAGTATTCACGATCGCTTAACATAATACATGTTAAATAAACTACGTATACAAAAAAATTAAATAGAAATAGATCTCGAATGGAAAGGTTAATCTTCCCGTAACAACCTTCAATGCTATGGAGTTTTGATTCGGGAACCTTCTGAACACACTCTGGAACTAATTTAATCAAATATAAGCATAACGATCACTAAAATCACACTAGGAAATCACAAATAAAATATTTTTATTTATTGTTTAAACCGGAACCAAAAGCGATCACGAGTCCACTCAACCTACCCTTGAATTCGATTCCCTCCTCCCAAACTCATCCAAAACACTAGAACACCGTCTTTTAAGCATCTTGCCAAGAAAATCCATAAAACGAATCAAAACGACTACTTTCTTTCCATAAAATCCTTTATTGAGCGCCAAGGCAATCATAGTAGCTCCTAATGCCAAGAGACTACATGTATTCACTCAATAGGAATCGAGAATCAAACTACATCCCCGGAATGAAAGTGATCAGGTGTCAAAGATGTAACTCAATGTGTGTTCAAAGAATAAGAAGTTAAATCAGGCTCACACGATCAACTAACTTAGATCTACTTGTATTTCACTTTAAATTATGCAAGTACGCATTCGTGCATCCAAGTATTCACGATCGCTTAACATAATACATGTTAAATAAACTACGTATACAAAAAAATTAAATAGAAATAGATCTCGAATGGAAAGGTTAATCTTCCCGTAACAACCTTCAATGCTATGGAGTTTTGATTCGGGAACCTTCTGAACACACTCTGGAACTAATTTAATCAAATATAAGCATAACGATCACTAAAATCACACTAGGAAATCACAAATAAAATATTTTTATTTATTGTTTAAACCGGAACCAAAAGCGATCACGAGTCCACTCAACCTACCCTTGAATTCGATTCCCTCCTCCCAAACTCATCCAAAACACTAGAACACCGTCTTTTAAGCATCTTGCCAAGAAAATCCATAAAACGAATCAAAACGACTACTTTCTTCCATAAAATCCTTTATTGAGCGCCAAGGCAATCATAGTAGCTCCTAAGGACCAAGAGACTACATGTATTCACTCAATAGGAATCGAGAATCAAACTACATCCCCGGAATGAAAGTGATCAGGTGTCAAAGATGTAACTCAATGTGTGTTCAAAGAATAAGAAGTTAAATCAGGCTCACACGATCAACTAACTTAGATCTACTTGTATTTCACTTTAAATTATGCAAGTACGCATTCGTGCATCCAAGTATTCACGATCGCTTAACATAATACATGTTAAATAAACTACGTATACAAAAAAATTAAATAGAAATAGATCTCGAATGGAAAGGTTAATCTTCCCGTAACAACCTTCAATGCTATGGAGTTTTGATTCGGGAACCTTCTGAACACACTCTGGAACTAATTTAATCAAATATAAGCATAACGATCACTAAAATCACACTAGGAAATCACAAATAAAATATTTTTATTTATTGTTTAAACCGGAACCAAAAGCGATCACGAGTCCACTCAACCTACCCTTGAATTCGATTCCCTCCTCCCAAACTCATCCAAAACACTAGAACACCGTCTTTTAAGCATCTTGCCAAGAAAATCCATAAAACGAATCAAAACGACTACTTTCTTCCATAAAATCCTTTATTGAGCGCCAAGGCAATCATAGTAGCTCCTAAGCCAAGAGACTACATGTATTCACTCAATAGGAATCGAGAATCAAACTACATCCCCGGAATGAAAGTGATCAGGTGTCAAAGATGTAACTCAATGTGTGTTCAAAGAATAAGAAGTTAAATCAGGCTCACACGATCAACTAACTTAGATCTACTTGTATTTCACTTTAAATTATGCAAGTACGCATTCGTGCATCCAAGTATTCACGATCGCTTAACATAATACATGTTAAATAAACTACGTATACAAAAAAATTAAATAGAAATAGATCTCGAATGGAAAGGTTAATCTTCCCGTAACAACCTTCAATGCTATGGAGTTTTGATTCGGGAACCTTCTGAACACACTCTGGAACTAATTTAATCAAATATAAGCATAACGATCACTAAAATCACACTAGGAAATCACAAATAAAATATTTTTATTTATTGTTTAAACCGGAACCAAAAGCGATCACGAGTCCACTCAACCTACCCTTGAATTCGATTCCCTCCTCCCAAACTCATCCAAAACACTAGAACACCGTCTTTTAAGCATCTTGCCAAGAAAATCCATAAAACGAATCAAAACGACTACTTTCTTCCATAAAATCCTTTATTGAGCGCCAAGGCAATCATAGTAGCTCCTAAGCCAAGAGACTACATGTATTCACTCAATAGGAATCGAGAATCAAACTACATCCCCGGAATGAAAGTGATCAGGTGTCAAAGATGTAACTCAATGTGTGTTCAAAGAATAAGAAGTTAAATCAGGCTCACACGATCAACTAACTTAGATCTACTTGTATTTCACTTTAAATTATGCAAGTACGCATTCGTGCATCCAAGTATTCACGATCGCTTAACATAATACATGTTAAATAAACTACGTATACAAAAAAATTAAATAGAAATAGATCTCGAATGGAAAGGTTAATCTTCCCGTAACAACCTTCAATGCTATGGAGTTTTGATTCGGGAACCTTCTGAACACACTCTGGAACTAATTTAATCAAATATAAGCATAACGATCACTAAAATCACACTAGGAAATCACAAATAAAATATTTTTATTTATTGTTTAAACCGGAACCAAAAGCGATCACGAGTCCACTCAACCTACCCTTGAATTCGATTCCCTCCTCCCAAACTCATCCAAAACACTAGAACACCGTCTTTTAAGCATCTTGCCAAGAAAATCCATAAAACGAATCAAAACGACTACTTTCTTTCCATAAAATCCTTTATTGAGCGCCAAGGCAATCATAGTAGCTCCTAAGCCAAGAGACTACATGTATTCACTCAATAGGAATCGAGAATCAAACTACATCCCCGGAATGAAAGTGATCAGGTGTCAAAGATGTAACTCAATGTGTGTTCAAAGAATAAGAAGTTAAATCAGGCTCACACGATCAACTAACTTAGATCTACTTGTATTTCACTTTAAATTATGCAAGTACGCATTCGTGCATCCAAGTATTCACGATCGCTTAACATAATACATGTTAAATAAACTACGTATACAAAAAAATTAAATAGAAATAGATCTCGAATGGAAAGGTTAATCTTCCCGTAACAACCTTCAATGCTATGGAGTTTTGATTCGGGAACCTTCTGAACACACTCTGGAACTAATTTAATCAAATATAAGCATAACGATCACTAAAATCACACTAGGAAATCACAAATAAAATATTTTTATTTATTGTTTAAACCGGAACCAAAAGCGATCACGAGTCCACTCAACCTACCCTTGAATTCGATTCCCTCCTCCCAAACTCATCCAAAACACTAGAACACCGTCTTTTAAGCATCTTGCCAAGAAAATCCATAAAACGAATCAAAACGACTACTTTCTTCCATAAAATCCTTTATTGAGCGCCAAGGCAATCATAGTAGCTCCTAATGCCAAGAGACTACATGTATTCACTCAATAGGAATCGAGAATCAAACTACATCCCCGGAATGAAAGTGATCAGGTGTCAAAGATGTAACTCAATGTGTGTTCAAAGAATAAGAAGTTAAATCAGGCTCACACGATCAACTAACTTAGATCTACTTGTATTTCACTTTAAATTATGCAAGTACGCATTCGTGCATCCAAGTATTCACGATCGCTTAACATAATACATGTTAAATAAACTACGTATACAAAAAAATTAAATAGAAATAGATCTCGAATGGAAAGGTTAATCTTCCCGTAACAACCTTCAATGCTATGGAGTTTTGATTCGGGAACCTTCTGAACACACTCTGGAACTAATTTAATCAAATATAAGCATAACGATCACTAAAATCACACTAGGAAATCACAAATAAAATATTTTTATTTATTGTTTAAACCGGAACCAAAAGCGATCACGAGTCCACTCAACCTACCCTTGAATTCGATTCCCTCCTCCCAAACTCATCCAAAACACTAGAACACCGTCTTTTAAGCATCTTGCCAAGAAAATCCATAAAACGAATCAAAACGACTACTTTCTTCCATAAAATCCTTTATTGAGCGCCAAGGCAATCATAGTAGCTCCTAAGCCAAGAGACTACATGTATTCACTCAATAGGAATCGAGAATCAAACTACATCCCCGGAATGAAAGTGATCAGGTGTCAAAGATGTAACTCAATGTGTGTTCAAAGAATAAGAAGTTAAATCAGGCTCACACGATCAACTAACTTAGATCTACTTGTATTTCACTTTAAATTATGCAAGTACGCATTCGTGCATCCAAGTATTCACGATCGCTTAACATAATACATGTTAAATAAACTACGTATACAAAAAAATTAAATAGAAATAGATCTCGAATGGAAAGGTTAATCTTCCCGTAACAACCTTCAATGCTATGGAGTTTTGATTCGGGAACCTTCTGAACACACTCTGGAACTAATTTAATCAAATATAAGCATAACGATCACTAAAATCACACTAGGAAATCACAAATAAAATATTTTTATTTATTGTTTAAACCGGAACCAAAAGCGATCACGAGTCCACTCAACCTACCCTTGAATTCGATTCCCTCCTCCCAAACTCATCCAAAACACTAGAACACCGTCTTTTAAGCATCTTGCCAAGAAAATCCATAAAACGAATCAAAACGACTACTTTCTTTCCATAAAATCCTTTATTGAGCGCCAAGGCAATCATAGTAGCTCCTAAGCCAAGAGACTACATGTATTCACTCAATAGGAATCGAGAATCAAACTACATCCCCGGAATGAAAGTGATCAGGTGTCAAAGATGTAACTCAATGTGTGTTCAAAGAATAAGAAGTTAAATCAGGCTCACACGATCAACTAACTTAGATCTACTTGTATTTCACTTTAAATTATGCAAGTACGCATTCGTGCATCCAAGTATTCACGATAGCTTAACATAATACATGTTAAATAAACTACGTATACAAAAAAATTAAATAGAAATAGATCTCGAATGGAAAGGTTAATCTTCCCGTAACAACCTTCAATGCTATGGAGTTTTGATTCGGGAACCTTCTGAACACACTCTGGAACTAATTTAATCAAATATAAGCATAACGATCACTAAAATCACACTAGGAAATCACAAATAAAATATTTTTATTTATTGTTTAAACCGGAACCAAAAGCGATCACGAGTCCACTCAACCTACCCTTGAATTCGATTCCCTCCTCCCAAACTCATCCAAAACACTAGAACACCGTCTTTTAAGCATCTTGCCAAGAAAATCCATAAAACGAATCAAAACGACTACTTTCTTTCCATAAAATCCTTTATTGAGCGCCAAGGCAATCATAGTAGCTCCTAAGGACCAAGAGACTACATGTATTCACTCAATAGGAATCGAGAATCAAACTACATCCCCGGAATGAAAGTGATCAGGTGTCAAAGATGTAACTCAATGTGTGTTCAAAGAATAAGAAGTTAAATCAGGCTCACACGATCAACTAACTTAGATCTACTTGTATTTCACTTTAAATTATGCAAGTACGCATTCGTGCATCCAAGTATTCACGATCGCTTAACATAATACATGTTAAATAAACTACGTATACAAAAAAATTAAATAGAAATAGATCTCGAATGGAAAGGTTAATCTTCCCGTAACAACCTTCAATGCTATGGAGTTTTGATTCGGGAACCTTCTGAACACACTCTGGAACTAATTTAATCAAATATAAGCATAACGATCACTAAAATCACACTAGGAAATCACAAATAAAATATTTTTATTTATTGTTTAAACCGGAACCAAAAGCGATCACGAGTCCACTCAACCTACCCTTGAATTCGATTCCCTCCTCCCAAACTCATCCAAAACACTAGAACACCGTCTTTTAAGCATCTTGCCAAGAATCAAAAACGAATACGATACCTTTCCAATCCTTTATTGAGCGCCAAGGCAATCATAGTATCAATGGAGACTACATGTCAAATAGAATGAGAATCAAACTACAAATGTGTGGTGTCAAAGAATAAGAAGTTAAATCAGGCTCACACGATCAACTAACTTAGATCTACTTGTATTTCACTTTAAATTATGCAAGTACGCATTCGTGCATCCAAGTATTCACGATCGCTTAACATAATACATGTTAAATAAACTACGTATACAAAAAAATTAAATAGAAATAGATCTCGAATGGAAAGGTTAATCTTCCCGTAACAACCTTCAATGCTATGGAGTTTTGATTCGGGAACCTTCTGAACACACTCTGGAACTAATTTAATCAAATATAAGCATAACGATCACTAAAATCACACTAGGAAATCACAAATAAAATATTTTTATTTATTGTTTAAACCGGAACCAAAAGCGATCACGAGTCCACTCAACCTACCCTTGAATTCGATTCCCTCCTCCCAAACTCATCCAAAACACTAGAACACCGTCTTTTAAGCATCTTGCCAAGAAAATCCATAAAACGAATCAAAACGACTACTTTCTTCCATAAAATCCTTTATTGAGCGCCAAGGCAATCATAGTAGCTCCTAATGGACCAAGAGACTACATGTATTCACTCAATAGGAATCGAGAATCAAACTACATCCCCGAATGAAAGTGATCAGGTGTCAAAGATGTAACTCAATGTGTGTCAAAGAATAAGAAGTTAAATCAGGCTCACACGATCAACTAACTTAGATCTACTTGTATTTCACTTTAAATTATGCAAGTACGCATTCGTGCATCCAAGTATTCACGATCGCTTAACATAATACATGTTAAATAAACTACGTATACAAAAAAATTAAATAGAAATAGATCTCGAATGGAAAGGTTAATCTTCCCGTAACAACCTTCAATGCTATGGAGTTTTGATTCGGGAACCTTCTGAACACACTCTGGAACTAATTTAATCAAATATAAGCATAACGATCACTAAAATCACACTAGGAAATCACAAATAAAATATTTTTATTTATTGTTTAAACCGGAACCAAAAGCGATCACGAGTCCACTCAACCTACCCTTGAATTCGATTCCCTCCTCCCAAACTCATCCAAAACACTAGAACACCGTCTTTTAAGCATCTTGCCAAGAAATCCATAAAACGAATCAAAACGACTACTTTCTTTCCATAAAATCCTTTATTGAGCGCCAAGGCAATCATAGTAGCTCCTAAGGACCAAGAGACTACATGTATTCACTCAATAGGAATCGAGAATCAAACTACATCCCCGGAATGAAAGTGATCAGGTGTCAAAGATGTAACTCAATGTGTGTTCAAAGAATAAGAAGTTAAATCAGGCTCACACGATCAACTAACTTAGATCTACTTGTATTTCACTTTAAATTATGCAAGTACGCATTCGTGCATCCAAGTATTCACGATCGCTTAACATAATACATGTTAAATAAACTACGTATACAAAAAATTTAAATAGAAATAGATCTCGAATGGAAAGGTTAATCTTCCCGTAACAACCTTCAATGCTATGGAGTTTTGATTCGGGAACCTTCTGAACACACTCTGGAACTAATTTAATCAAATATAAGCATAACGATCACTAAAATCACACTAGAAAATCACAAATAAAATATTTTTATTTATTGTCTAAACCGGAACCCAAAGCGATCACGAGTCCACTCAACCTACCCTTGAATTCGATTCCCTCCTCCCAAACTCATCCAAAACACTAGAACACCGTCTTTTAAGCATCTTGCCAAGAAAATCCATAAAACGAATCAAACGACTATTTTCTTTCCATAAAATCCTTTATTGAGCGTCAAGGCAATTATAGTTGCTCCTAATGCCCAAGAGACTACATGTATTCACTCAATAGGAATCGAGAATCAAACTACATCCCCGGAATGAAAGTGATCAGGTGTCAAAGATGTAACTCAATGTGTGTTCAAAGAATAAGAAGTTAAATCAGGCTCACACGATCAACTAACTTAGATCTACTTGTATTTCACTTTAAATTATGCAAGTACGCATTCGTGCATCCAAGTATTCACGATCGCTTAACATAATACATGTTAAATAAACTACGTATACAAAAAAATTAAATAGAAATAGATCTCGAATGGAAAGGTTAATCTTCCCGTAACAACCTTCAATGCTATGGAGTTTTGATTCGGGAACCTTCTGAACACACTCTGGAACTAATTTAATCAAATATAAGCATAACGATCACTAAAATCACACTAGGAAATCACAAATAAAATATTTTTATTTATTGTTTAAACCGGAACCAAAAGCGATCACGAGTCCACTCAACCTACCCTTGAATTCGATTCCCTCCTCCCAAACTCATCCAAAACACTAGAACACCGTCTTTTAAGCATCTTGCCAAGAAAATCCATAAAACGAATCAAAACGACTACTTTCTTCCATAAAATCCTTTATTGAGCGCCAAGGCAATCATAGTAGCTCCTAAGGACCAAGAGACTACATGTATTCACTCAATAGGAATCGAGAATCAAACTACATCCCCGGAATGAAAGTGATCAGGTGTCAAAGATGTAACTCAATGTGTGTTCAAAGAATAAGAAGTTAAATCAGGCTCACACGATCAACTAACTTAGATCTACTTGTATTTCACTTTAAATTATGCAAGTACGCATTCGTGCATCCAAGTATTCACGATCGCTTAACATAATACATGTTAAATAAACTACGTATACAAAAAAATTAAATAGAAATAGATCTCGAATGGAAAGGTTAATCTTCCCGTAACAACCTTCAATGCTATGGAGTTTTGATTCGGGAACCTTCTGAACACACTCTGGAACTAATTTAATCAAATATAAGCATAACGATCACTAAAATCACACTAGGAAATCACAAATAAAATATTTTTATTTATTGTTTAAACCGGAACCAAAAGCGATCACGAGTCCACTCAACCTACCCTTGAATTCGATTCCCTCCTCCCAAACTCATCCAAAACACTAGAACACCGTCTTTTAAGCATCTTGCCAAGAAAATCCATAAAACGAATCAAAACGACTACTTTCTTTCCATAAAATCCTTTATTGAGCGCCAAGGCAATCATAGTAGCTCCTAATGACCAAGAGACTACATGTATTCACTCAATAGGAATCGAGAATCAAACTACATCCCCGGAATGAAAGTGATCAGGTGTCAAAGATGTAACTCAATGTGTGTTCAAAGAATAAGAAGTTAAATCAGGCTCACACGATCAACTAACTTAGATCTACTTGTATTTCACTTTAAATTATGCAAGTACGTGCATTCGTCACGATATCCTTAGTACATTCACGATCGCTTAACATAATACATGTTAAATAAACTACCATACAAAAAATTAATAGAAATAGATCTCGAATGGAAAGGTTAATCTTCCCGTAACAACCTTCAATGCTATGGAGTTTTGATTCGGGAACCTTCTGAACACACTCTGGAACTAATTTAATCAAATATAAGCATAACGATCACTAAAATCACACTAGGAAATCACAAATAAAATATTTTTATTTATTGTTTAAACCGAACCAAAAGCGATCACGAGTCCACTCAACCTACCCTTGAATTCGATTCCCTCCTCCCAAACTCATCCAAAACACTAGAACACCGTCTTTTAAGCATCTTGCCAAGAAAATCCATAAAACGAATCAAAACGACTACTTTCTGTCCATAAAATCCTTTATTGAGCGCCAAGGCAATCATAGTAGCTCCTAAGGACCAAGAGACTACATGTATTCACTCAATAGGAATCGAGAATCAAACTACATCCCGGAATGAAAGTGATCAGGTGTCAAAGATGTAACTCAATGTGTGTTCAAAATAAGAAGTTAAATCAGGCTCACACGATCAACTAACTTAGATCTACTTGTATTTCACTTTAAATTATGCAAGTACGCATTCGTGCATCCAAGTATTCACGATCGCTTAACATAATACATGTTAATAAACTACGTATACAAAAAATTAAATAGAAATAGATCTCGAATGGAAAGGTTAATCTTCCCGTAACAACCTTCAATGCTATGGAGTTTTGATTCGGGAACCTTCTGAACACACTCTGGAACTAATTTAATCAAATATAAGCATAACGATCACTAAAATCACACTAGGAAATCACAAATAAAATATTTTTATTTATTGTTTAAACCGAACCAAAAGCGATCACGAGTCCACTCAACCTACCCTTGAATTCGATTCCCTCCTCCCAAACTCATCCAAAACACTAGAACACCGTCTTTTAAGCATCTTGCCAAGAAAATCCATAAAACGAATCAAAACGACTACTTTCTTTCCATAAAATCCTTTATTGAGCGCCAAGGCAATCATAGTAGCTCCTAATGACCAAGAGACTACATGTATTCACTCAATAGGAATCGAGAATCAAACTACATCCCCGGAATGAAAGTGATCAGGTGTCAAAGATGTAACTCAATGTGTGATCAAAGAATAAGAAGTTAAATCAGGCTCACACGATCAACTAACTTAGATCTACTTGTATTTCACTTTAAATTATGCAAGTACGCATTCGTGCATCCAAGTATTCACGATCGCTTAACATAATACATATTAAATAAACTACGTATACAAAAAAATTAAAGAAATAGATCTCGAATGGAAAGGTTAATCTTCCCGTAAAACCTTCAATGCTATGGAGTTTTGATTCGGAAACTTCTGAACACACTCTGGAACTAATTTAATCAAATATAAGCATAACGATCACTAAAATCACACTAGGAAATCACAAATAAAATATTTTTATTTATTGTTTAAACCGGAACCAAAAGCGATCACGAGTCCACTCAACCTACCCTTGAATTCGATTCCCTCCTCCCAAACTCATCCAAAACACTAGAACACCGTCTTTTAAGCATCTTGCCAAGAAAATCCATAAAACGAATCAAAACGACTACTTTCTTTCCATAAAATCCTTTATTGAGCGCCAAGGCAATCATAGTAGCTCCTAAGGACACAGACTACATGTATTCACTCAATAGGAATCGAGAATCAAACTACATCCCCGGAATGAAAGTGATCAGGTGTCAAAGATGTAACTCAATGTGTGTTCAAAGAATAAGAAGTTAAATCAGGCTCACACGATCAACTAACTTAGATCTACTTGTATTTCACTTTAAATTATGCAAGTACGCATTCGTGCATCCAAGTATTCACGATCGCTTAACATAATACATGTTAAATAAACTACGTATACAAAAAAATTAAATAGAAATAGATCTCGAATGGAAAGGTTAATCTTCCCGTAACAACCTTCAATGCTATGGAGTTTTGATTCGGGAACCTTCTGAACCACTCTGGAACTAATTTAATCAAATATAAGCATAACGATCACTAAAATCACACTAGGAAATCACAAATAAATTTTTTATTTATTGTTTAAACCGGAACCAAAAGCGATCACGAGTCCACTCAACCTACCCTTGAATTCGATTCCCTCCCCAAACTCATCCAAACACTAGAACACCGTCTTTTAAGCATCTTGCCAAGAAAATCCATAAAACGAATCAAAACGACTACTTTCTGTCCATAAAATCCTTTATTGAGCGCCAAGGCAATCATAGTAGCTCCTAAGGACCAAGAGACTACATGTATTCACTCAATAGGAATCGAGAATCAAACTACATCCCCGGAATGAAAGTGATCAGGTGTCAAAGATGTAACTCAATGTGTGTTCAAAGAATAAGAAGTTAAATCAGGCTCACACGATCAACTAACTTAGATCTACTTGTATTTCACTTTAAATTATGCAAGTACGCATTCGTGCATCCAAGTATTCACGATCGCTTAACATAATACATGTTAAATAAACTACGTATACAAAAAATTAAATAGAAATAGATCTCGAATGGAAAGGTTAATCTTCCCGTAAAACCTTCAATGCTATGGAGTTTTGATTCGGGAACTTCTGAACACACTCTGGAACTAATTTAATCAAATATAAGCATAACGATCACTAAAATCACACTAGGAAATCACAATAAATATTTTTATTTATTGTTTAACCGGAACCAAAAGCGATCACGAGTCCACTCAACCTACCCTTGAATTCGATTCCCTCCTCCCAAACTCATCCAAAACACTAGAACACCGTCTTTTAAGCATCTTGCCAAGAAAATCCATAAAACGAATCAAAACGACTACTTTCTTCCATAAAATCCTTTATTGAGCGCCAAGGCAATCATAGTAGCTCCTAATGCCCAAGAGACTACATGTATTCACTCAATAGGAATCGAGAATCAAACTACATCCCCGAATGAAAGTGATCAGGTGTCAAAGATGTAACTCAATGTGTGTTCAAAGAATAAGAAGTTAAATCAGGCTCACACGATCAACTAACTTAGATCTACTTGTATTTCACTTTAATTATGCAAGTACGCATTCGTGCATCCAAGTATTCACGATCGCTTAACATAATACATGTTAAATAAACTACGTATAAAAAAAATTAATAGAAATAGATCTCGAATGGAAAGGTTAATCTTCCCGTAACAACCTTCAATGCTATGGAGTTTTGATTCGGGAACCTTCTGAACACACTCTGGAACTAATTTAATCAAATATAAGCATAACGATCACTAAAATCACACTAGGAAATCACAAATAAAATATTTTTATTTATTGTTTAAACCGAACCAAAAGCGATCACGAGTCCACTCAACCTACCCTTGAATTCGATTCCCTCCCCCCAACTCAAACTCATCAAAAACACTAGAACACCGTCTTTTAAGCATCTTGCCAAGAAAATCCATAAAACGAATCAAAACGACTACTTTCTTCCATAAAATCCTTTATTGAGCGCCAAGGCAATCATAGTAGCTCCTAAGGACCAAGAGACTACATGTATTCACTCAATAGGAATCGAGAATCAAACTACATCCCCGGAATGAAAGTGATCAGGTGTCAAAGATGTAACTCAATGTGTGTTCAAAGAATAAGAAGTTAAATCAGGCTCCACGATCAACTAACTTAGATCTACTTGTATTTCACTTTAAATTATGCAAGTACGCATTCGTGCATCCAAGTATTCACGATCGCTTAACATAATACATGTTAAATAAACTACGTATACAAAAAATTAAATAGAAATAGATCTCGAATGGAAGGTTAATCTTCCCGTAACAACTTCAATGCTATGGAGTTTTGATTCGGGAACCTTCTGAACACACTCTGGAACTAATTTAATCAAACATAAGCATAACGATCACTAAAATCACACTAGGAAATCACAAATAAAATATTTTTATTTATTGTTTAAACCCGAACCAAAAGCGATCACGAGTCCACTCAACCTACCCTTGAATTCGATTCCCACCTCCCAAACTCATCCAAAACACAAGAACACCGTCTTTTAAGCATCTTGCCAAGAAAATCCATAAAACGAATCAAAACGACTACTTTCTGTCCATAAAATCCTTTATTGAGCGCCAAGGCAATCATAGTAGCTCCTAAGGACCAAGAGACTACATGTATTCACTCAATAGGAATCGAGAATCAAACTACATCCCCGGAATGAAAGTGATCAGGTGTCAAAGATGTAACTCAATGTGTGTTCAAAGAATAAGAAGTTAAATCAGGCTCACACGATCAACTAACTTAGATCTACTTGTATTTCACTTTAAATTATGCAAGTACGCATTCGTGCATCCAAGTATTCACGATCGCTTAACATAATACATGTAAATAAACTACGTATACAAAAAATTAAATAAATAGATCTCGAATGGAAAGGTTAATCTTCCCGTAACAACCTTCAATGCTATGGAGTTTTGATTCGGGAACCTTCTGAACACACTCTGGAACTAATTTAATCAAATATAAGCATAACGATCACTAAAATCACACTAGGAAATCACAAATAAAATTTTTTATTTATTGTTTAAACGGAACCAAAAGCGATCACGAGTCCACTCAACCTACCCTTGAATTCGATTCCCTCCTCCCAAACTCATCCAAACACTAGAACACCGTCTTTTAAGCATCTTGCCAAGAAATCCATAAAACGAATCAAAACGACTACTTTCTATCCATAAAATCCTTTATTGAGCGCCAAGGCAATCATAGTAGCTCCTAAGGACCAAGACTACATGTATTCACTCAATAGGAATCGAGAATCAAACTACATCCCCGAATGAAAGTGATCAGGTGTCAAAGATGTAACTCAATGTGTGTTCAAAGAATAAGAAGTTAAATCAGGCTCACACGATCAACTAACTTAGATCTACTTGTATTCACTTTAAATATGCAAGTACGCATTCGTGCATCCAAGTATTCACGATCGCTTAACATAATACATGTTAAATAAACTTATACAAAAAATTAAATAGAATAGATCTCGAATGGAAAGGTTAATCTTCCCGTAACAACCTTCAATGCTATGGAGTTTTGATTCGGGAACCTTCTGAACACACTCTGGAACTAATTTAATCAATATATAACATAACGATCACTAAAATCACACTAGGAAATCACAAATAAAATATTTTTATTTATTGTTTAAACCGGAACCAAAAGCGATCACGAGTCCACTCAACACCCTACCCTTGAATTCGATTCCCTCCTCCCAAACTCATCCAAACACTAGAACACCGTCTTTTAAGCATCTTGCCAAGAAATCCATAAAACGAATCAAAACGACTACTTTCTATCCATAAATCCTTTATTGAGCGCCAAGGCAATCATAGTAGCTCCTAAGACCAGAGACTACATGTATTCACTCAATAGGAATCGAGAATCAAACTACATCCGGAATGAAAGTGATCAGGTGTCAAAGATGTAACTCAATGTGTGATCAAAGAATAAGAAGTTAAATCAGGCTCACACGATCAACTAACTTATCTACTTGTATTTCACTTTAATTATGCAAGTACGCATTCGTGCATCCAAGTATTCACGATCGCTTAACATAATACATGTTAAATAAACTACGTATACAAAAAAATAAATAGAAATAGATCTCGAATGGAAAGGTTAATCTTCCCGTAACAACCTTCAATGCTATGGAGTTTTGATTCGGGAACTTCTGAACACACTCTGGAACTAATTTAATCAAATATAAGCATAACGATCACTAAAATCACACTAGGAAATCACAAATAAAATATTTTTATTTATTGTCTAAACCGGAACCAAAAGCGATCACGAGTCCACTCAACCTACCCTTGAATTCGATTCCCTCCTCCCAAACTCATCAAAAACACTAGAACACCGTCTTTTAAGCATCTTGCCAAGAAAATCCATAAAACGAATCAAAACGACTACTTTCTTTCCATAAAATCCTTTATTGAGCGCCAAGGCAATCATAGTAGCTCCTAATGACCAAGAGACTACATGTATTCACTCAATAGGAATCGAGAATCAAACTACATCCCCGGAATGAAAGTGATCAGGTGTCAAAGATGTAACTCAATGTGTGATCAAAGAATAAGAAGTTAAATCAGGCTCACACGATCAACTAACTTAGATCTACTTGTATTTCACTTTAAATTATGCAAGTACGCATTTGTGCATCCAAGTATTCACGATAGCATAACATAATACATGTTAAATAAACAGCGTATACAAAAAAATTAAATAGAAATAGATCTCGAATGGAAAGGTTAATCTTCCCGTAACAACCTTCAATGCTATGGAGTTTTGATTCGGGAAACTTCTGAACACACTCTGGAACTAATTTAATCAAATATAAGCATAACGATCACTAAAATCACACTAGGAAATCACAAATAAAATATTTTTATTTATTGTTTAAACCGGAACCAAAAGCGATCACGAGTCCACTCAACCTACCCTTGAATTCGATTCCCTCCTCCCAAACTCATCCAAAACACTAGAACACCGTCTTTTAAGCATCTTGCCAAGAAAATCCATAAAACGAATCAAAACGACTACTTTCTATCCATAAAATCCTTTATTGAGCGCCAAGGCAATCATAGTATCTCCTAAGGACCAAGAGACTACATGTATTCACTCAATAGGAATCGAGAATCAAACTACATCCCCGGAATGAAAGTGATCAGGTGTCAAAGATGTAACTCAATGTGTGTTCAAAGAATAAGAAGTTAAATCAGGCTCACACGATCAACTAACTTAGATCTACTTGTATTTCACTTTAAATTATGCAAGTACGCATTCGTGCATCCAAGTATTCACGATAGCTTAACATAATACATGTTAAATAAACTACGTATACAAAAAAATTAAATAGAAATAGATCTCGAATGGAAAGGTTAATCTTCCCGTAACAACCTTCAATGCTATGGAGTTTTGATTCGGGAAACTTCTGAACACACTCTGGAACTAATTTAATCAAATATAAGCATAACGATCACTAAAATCACACTAGGAAATCACAAATAAAATATTTTTATTTATTGTTTAAACCGGAACCAAAAGCGATCACGAGTCCACTCAACCTACCCTTGAATTCGATTCCCTCCTCCCAAACTCATCCAAAACACTAAAACCGTCTTTTAAGCATCTTGCCAAGAAAATCCATAAAACGAATCAAAACGACTACTTTCTTTCCATAAAATCCTTTATTGAGCGCCAAGGCAATCATAGTAGCTCCTAAGGACCAAGAGACTACATGTATTCACTCAATAGGAATCGAGAATCAAACTACATCCCCGGAATGAAAGTGATCAGGTGTCAAAGATGTAACTCAATGTGTGTTCAAAGAATAAGAAGTTAAATCAGGCTCACACGATCAACTAACTTAGATCTACTTGTATTTCACTTTAAATTATGCAAGTACGCATTCGTGCATCCAAGTATTCACGATAGCTTAACATAATACATGTTAAATAAACTACGTATACAAAAAAATAAATAGAAATAGATCTCGAATGGAAAGGTTAATCTTCCCGTAACAACCTTCAATGCTATGGATTTGATTCGGGAACCTTCTGAACACACTCTGGAACTAATTTAATCAAAATAAGCATAACGATCACTAAAATCACACTAGGAAATCACAAATAAAATATTTTTTTTATTGTTTAAACCGGAACCAAAAGCGATCACGAGTCCACTCAACCTACCCTTGAATTCGATTCCCTCCTCCCAAACTCATCCAAAACACTAGAACACCGTCTTTTAAGCATCTTGCCAAGAAAATCCATAAAACGAATCAAAACGACTACTTTCTTTCCATAAAATCCTTTATTGAGCCAAGGCAATCATAGTAGCTCCTAATGACCAAGAGACTACATGTATTCACTCAATAGGAATCGAGAATCAAACTACATCCCCGAAAAGTGATGTGTCAAAGATGTAACTCAATGTGTGTTCAAAGAATAAGAAGTTAAATCAGGCTCACACGATCAACTAACTTAGATCTACTTGTATTTCACTTTAAATTATGCAAGTACGCATTCGTGCATCCAAGTATTCACGATAGCTTAACATAATACATGTTAAATAAACTACGTATACAAAAAAATTAAATAGAAATAGATCTCGAATGGAAAGGTTAATCTTCCCGTAACAACCTTCAATGCTATGGAGTTTTGATTCGGGAAACTTCTGAACACACTCTGGAACTAATTTAATCAAATATAAGCATAACGATCACTAAAATAACACTAGGAAGTCAAAAATAAAATATTTTTATTTATTGTTAAACCGGAACCAAAAGCGATCACGATTCCACTCAACCTACCCTTGAATTCGATTCCCTCCTCCCAAACTCATCCAAAACACTAGAACACCATCTTTTAAGCATATTGCCAAGAAAATCCATAAAACGAATCAAAACGACTACTTTCTTTCCATAAAATCCTTTATTGAGCGCCAAGGCAATCATAGTAGCTCCTAATGCCCAAGAGACTACATGTATTCACTCAATAGGAATCGAGAATCAAACTACATCCCCGGAATGATAGTGATCAGGTGTCAAAGATGTAACTCAATGTGTGTTCAAAGAATAAGAAGTTAAATCAGGCTCACACGGTCAACTAACTTAGATCTACTTGTATTTCACTTTAAATTATGCAAGTACGCATTCGTGCATCCAAGTATTCACGATAGCTTAACATAATACATGTTATATAAACTACGTATACAAAAAAATTAAATAGAAATAGATCTCGAATGGAAAGGTTAATCTTCCCGTAACAACCTTCAATGCTATGGAGTTTTAATTCGGGAACCTTCTGAACACACTCTGGAACTAATTTAATCAAACATAAGCATAACGATCACTAAAATCACACTAGGAAATCACCAATAAAATATTTTATTTATTGTTTAAACCCGAACCAAAAGCGATCACGAGTCCACTCAACCTACCCTTGAATTCGATTCCCTCCTCCCAAACTCATCCAAAACACTAGAACACCGCTCTTTTAAGCATCTTGCCAAGAAAATCCATAAAACGAATCAAAACGACTACTTTCTTTCCATAAAATCCTTTATTGAGCGCCAAGGCAATCATAGTAGCTCCTAAGGACAAGAGACTACATGTATTCACTCAATAGGAATCGAGAATCAAACTACATCCCCGGAATGAAAGTGATCAGGTGTCAAAGATGTAACTCAATGTGTGTTCAAAGAATAAGAAGTTAAATCAGGCTCACACGATCAACTAACTTAGATTTCACTTTAAATTATGCAAGTACGCATTCGTGCATCCAAGTATTCACGATAGCTTACATAATACATGTTAAATAAATACGTATACAAAAAAATTAAATAGAAATAGATCTCGAATGGAAAGGTTAATCTTCCCGTAACAACCTTCAATGCTATGGAGTTTTAATTCGGGAACCTTCTGAACACACTCTGGAACTAATTTAATCAAATATAAGCATAACGATCACTAAAATCACACTAGGAAATCACAAATAAAATATTTTCATTTATTGTTTAAACCCAAACCAAAAGCGATCACGAGTCCACTCAACCTACCCTTGAATTCGATTCCCACCTCCCAAACTCATCCAAAACACAAGAACACCGTCTTTTAAGCATCTTGCAAGAAAATCCATAAAACGAATCAAAACGACTACTTTCTGTCCATAAAATCCTTTATTGAGCGCCAAAGCAATTATAGTAGCTCCTAAGGACCAAGAGACTACATGTATTCACTCAATAGGAATCGAGAATCAAACTACATCCCCAGAATGAAAGTGATCAGGTGTCAAAGATGTAACTCAATGTGTGTTCAAAGAATAAGAAGTTAAATCAGGCTCACACGATCAACTAACTTAGATCTACTTGTATTTCACTTTAAATTATGCAAGTACGCATTCGTGCATCCAAGTATTCACGATCGCTTAACATAATACATGTTAAATAAACTACGTATACAAAAAAATTAAATAGAAATAGATCTCGAATGGAAAGGTTAATCTTCCCGTAACAACCTTCAATGCTATGGAGTTTTGATTCGGGAACCTTCTGAACACACTCTGGAACTAATTTAATCAAATATAAGCATAACGATCACTAAAATCACACTAGGAAATCACAAATAAAATATTTTATTTATTGTTTAAACCGAACCAAAAGCGATCACGAGTCCACTCAACCTACCCTTGAATTCGATTCCCTCCTCCCAAACTCATCCAAAACACTAGAACACCGTCTTTTAAGCATCTTGCCAAGAAAATCCATAAAACGAATCAAAACGACTACTTTCTTCCATAAAATCCTTTATTGAGCGCCAAGGCAATCATAGTAGCTCCTAAGACCAAGAGACTACATGTATTCACTCAATAGGAATCGAGAATCAAACTACATCCCCGGAATGAAAGTGATCAGGTGTCAAAGATGTAACTCAATGTGTGTTCAAAGAATAAGAAGTTAAATCAGGCTCACACGATCAACTAACTTAGATCTACTTGTATTTCACTTTAAATTATGCAAGTACGCATTCGTGCATCCAAGTATTCACGATAGCTTAACATAATACATGTTAAATAAACTACGTATACAAAAAAATTAAATAGAAATAGATCTCGAATGGAAAGGTTAATCTTCCCGTAACAACCTTCAATGCTATGGAGTTTTAATTCGGGAACCTTCTGAACACACTCTGGAACTAATTTAATCAAATATAAGCATAACGATCACTAAAATCACACTAGGAAATCACAAATAAAATATTTTTATTTATTGTTTAAACCCGAACCAAAAGCGATCACGAGTCCACTCAACCTACCCTTGAATTCGATTCCCACCTCCCAAACTCATCCAAAACACTAGAACACCGTCTTTTAAGCATCTTGCCAAGAAAATCCATAAAACGAATCAAAACGACTACTTTCTGTCCATAAAATCCTTTATTGAGCGCCAAGGCAATCATAGTAGCTCCTAAGGACCAAGAGACTACATGTATTCACTCAATAGGAATCGAGAATCAAACTACATCCCCGGAATGAAAGTGATCAGGTGTCAAAGATGTAACTCAATGTGTGTTCAAAGAATAAGAAGTTAAATCAGGCTCACACGATCAACTAACTTAGATCTACTTGTATTTCACTTTAAATTATGCAAGTACGCATTTGCATCCAAGTATTCACGATCGCTTAACATAATACATGTTAAATAAACTACGTATACAAAAAATTAAATAGAAATAGATCTCGAATGGAAAGGTTAATCTTCCCGTAACAACCTTCAATGCTATGGAGTTTTGATTCGGGAACCTTCTGAACACACTCTGGAACTAATTTAATCAAATATAAGCATAACGATCACTAAAATCACACTAGGAAATCACAAATAAAATATTTATTTATTGTTTAAACCGGAACCAAAAGCGATCACGAGTCCACTCAACCTACCCTTGAATTCGATTCCCTCCTCCCAAACTCATCCAAAACACTAGAAACCACCGTTTTAAGCATCTTGCCAAGAAAATCCATAAAACGAATCAAAACGACTACTTTCTTTCCATAAAATCCTTTATTGAGCGCCAAGGCAATCATAGTAGCTCCTAAGGACCAAGAGACTACATGTATTCACTCAATAGGAATCGAGAATCAAACTACATCCCCGGAATGAAAGTGATCAGGTGTCAAAGATGTAACTCAATGTGTGTTCAAAGAATAAGAAGTTAAATCAGGCTCACACGATCAACTAACTTAGATCTACTTGTATTTCACTTTAAATTATGCAAGTACGCATTCGTGCATCCAAGTATTCACGATAGCTTAACATAATACATGTTAAATAAACTACGTAAACAAAAAAATTAAATAGAAATAGATCTCGAATGGAAAGGTTATCTTCCCGTAAAACCTTCAATGCTATGGAGTTTGATTCGGGAACCTTTTGAACACACTCTGGAACTAATTTAATCAAATATAAGCATAACGATCACTAAAATCACACTAGGAAATCACAAATAAAATATTTGTATTTATTGTCTAAACCGGAACCAAAAGCGATCACGAGTCCACTCAACCTACCCTTGAATTCGATTCCCTCCTCCCAAACTCATCAAAAACACTAGAACACCGTCTTTTAAGTATCTTGCCAAGAAAATCCATAAAACGAATCAAAACGACTACTTCTTTCCATAAAATCCTTTATTGAGCACCAAGGCAATCATAGTAGCTCCTAATGACCAAGAGACTACATGTATTCACTCAATAGGAATCGAGAATCAAACTACATCCCCGGAATGAAAGTGATCAGGTGTCAAAGATGTAACTCAATGTGTGTTCAAAGAATAAGAAGTTAAATCAGGCTCACACGATCAACTAACTTAGATCTACTTGTATTTCACTTTAAATTATGCAAGTACGCATTCGTGCATCCAAGTATTCACGATAGCTTAACATAATACATGTTAAATAAACTACGTATACAAAAAAATTAAATAGAAATAGATCTCGAATGGAAAGGTTAATCTTCCCGTAACAACCTTCAATGCTATGGAGTTTTAATTCGGGAACCTTCTGAACACACTCTGGAACTAATTTAATCAAATATAAGCATAACGATCACCAAAATCATACTAGAAAATCACAAATAAAATATTTTTATTTATTGTCTAAACCGGAACCAAAAGCGATCACGAGTCCACTCAACCTACCCTTGAATTCGATTCCCTCCTCCCAAACTCATCCAAAACACTAGAACACCGTCTTTTAAGCATCTTGCCAAGAAAATCCATAAAACGAATCAAAACGACTACTTTCTATCCATAAAATCCTTTATTGAGCGCCAAGGCAATCATAGTATCTCCTAAGGACCAAGAGACTACATGTATTCACTTAATAGGAATCGAGAATCAAACAACATCCCCGGAATGAAAGTGATCAGGTGTCAAAGATGTAACTCAATGTGTGTTCAAAGAATAAGAAGTTAAATCAGGCTCACACGGTCAACTAACTTAGATCTACTTTAAATTATGCAAGTACGCATTCGTGCATCCAAGTATTCACGATAGCTTAACATAATACATGTTATATAAACTACGTATACAAAAAAATTAAATAGAAATAGATCTCGAATGGAAAGGTTAATCTTCCCGTAACAACCTTCAATGCTATGGAGTTTTAATTCGGGAACCTTCTGAACACACTCTGGAACTAATTTAATCAAACATAAGCATAACGATCACTAAAATCACACTAGGAAATCACAAATAAAATATTTTTATTTATTGTTTAAACCCGAACCAAAAGCGATCACGAGTCCACTCAACCTACCCTTGAATTCGATTCCCACCTCCCAAACTCCTCCAAAACACAAGAACACCGTCTTTTAAGCATCTTGCAAGAAAATCCATAAAACGAATCAAAACGACTACTTTCTGTCCATAAAATCCTTTATTGAGCGCCAAGGCAATCATAGTAGCTCCTAAGGACCAAGAGACTACATGTATTCACTCAATAGGAATCGAGAATCAAACTACATCCCCGGAATGAAAGTGATCAGGTGTCAAAGATGTAACTCAATGTGTGTTCAAAGAATAAGAAGTTAAATCAGGCTCACACGATCAACTAACTTAGATCTACTTGTATTTCACTTTAAATTATGCAAGTACGCATTCGTGCATCCAAGTATTCACGATCGCTTAACATAATACATGTTAAATAAACTACGTATACAAAAAAATTAAATAGAAATAGATCTCGAATGGAAAGGTAATCTTCCCGTAACAACCTTCAATGCTATGGAGTTTTGATTCGGGAACCTTCTGAACACACTCTGGAACTAATTTAATCAAATATAAGCATAACGATCACTAAAATCACACTAGGAATCACAAATAAAATATTTTTATTTATTGTTTAAACCGGAACCAAAAGCGATCACGAGTCCACAACCTACCCTTGAATTCGATTCCCTCCTCCCAAACTCATCCAAAACACTAAAACACCGTCTTTTAAGCATCTTGCCAAGAAAATCCATAAAACGAATCAAAACGACTACTTTCTTCCATAAAATCCTTTATTGAGCGCCAAGGCAATCATAGTAGCTCCTAATGACCAAGAGACTACATGTATTCACTCAATAGGAATCGAGAATCAAACTACATCCCCGGAATGAAAGTGATCAGGTGTCAAAGATGTAACTCAATGTGTGTTCAAAGAATAAGAAGTTAAATCAGGCTCACACGATCAACTAACTTAGATCTACTTGTATTTCACTTTAAATATGCAAGTACGCATTCGTGCATCCAAGTATTCACGATAGCTAACATAATACATGTTATAAACTACGTATACAAAAAATTAAATAGAAATAGATCTCGAATGGAAAGGTTAATCTTCCCGTAAAACCTTCAATGCTATGGAGTTTTGATTCGGGAACCTTCTGAACACACTCTGGAACTAATTTAATCAAATATAAGCATAACGATCACTAAAATCACTAGGAAATCACAAATAAAATATTTTTATTTATTGTTTAAACCCGAAACCAAAAGCGATCACGAGTCCACTCAACCTACCCTTGAATTCGATTCCCTCCTCCCAAACTCATCCAAAACACAAGAACACCGTCTTTAAGCATCTTGCAAGAAAATCC
>JACCIY010000813.1:0-56708 GCA_025506505.1 Flaveria sonorensis
CTAGAAACAGAGAAGGCAATTTTTTAGTCGACTGAGAATGTGTATTTGATGGTTGTTCAAATGTTAAAAAAATGATACAAACTCTAGAAAATAAAAACAAAGTATTTTCAAAAGATGTTAATTTTATGAAGATGAGTTTTCTCTTTAAACAAAAGATTAATGACCATCCTTATTTAAAACTGTAGATGAAAATAATTTTTTTTCATGATATTGAGTCCAATAACTTCTCCAAGTGATAACATTGTCGATGATGTTTCTTCAAAGATCTAAACTCATCCTAATATATCATGTGTCAACAGTGTCTTAGTAAATTATGCATTCACCCACAAATAAAATACTCATCTACATATTGCCTTGAGCTTTTACGTTATATAAATTTTGCCCATGGACCATGGTAATGGTATCTTTATTAGTAAACGTGACAATCTAAATTTATGTGCCTATGTTACACACATACTGAGGAAAGCATACCATATCACGAAAATAAGTTCCTTGTTTTTATGTGTTTTTAGGGAAGTCATTTGTCTAGTAAAAAGTAAATAACAAACTGTTGTTTATCGGTTCATCACTGAATCTGAATAATAGAATATCAAGCTTTTGTATTATTACATGTGAGCTCATGTAGTTACAAAATTTCCTTAAAAATTTTCAAGTTGATGTAAAACTTCATACTTTTTTTTTTGTGATAATGATTCGAGAATCACTATTCATTATGTTGTTTTCGTAATGGTATATAATTACATTTGAGCTTTGTAGTTACAAATTTGTTTAAAATATTTCAAGTTGATGTCAAACTTCATACTCTTGTTTTTGTGATAATGATTTCGAAATTCACTATTCATTCCGGTTTTAAATAGTATATAATATAATGATGTTGATATTGCAATAACATCCAATCATGTGTTTCATGACTGTACCGAACACTATAAGTTGGATATGTATTTTATTCGAGAAAAAGTTCAAACGTAAATTATTAAAATTTTTAGTATGGGTTATAAAACAAACTACTGACGACTTCACTAAAGGACTTAGTCTCATTTATCGTACTTTTTTTTGTTAACGAATTGGATATGTTTACCAAGTGATTTGAGTGTGGATGTTAAAAAATCCACATGGTAAAATAGTCAAATTATAAGGTTTATAAATTATTGGTTACGCACGTAGGCTAAATGTAAGGGCTAAAGTTGGAACTTGTAGTTGTAAAGGGTGTCTGGTGCAACATTCTCAAAGATGGAGGGCTAAAGTTATGTGGTGATTCTTGTTGGGCTATATGTACAACTAATTCCTTTGCCAGCCAAGCGTTGCGGCGGGTACGTATGTAACGTGTAAAGTATATATTCAATCGACCCGACTCATTTTTGAATTATTACGTAAAACCGACTCGTTTACGGACATAATTTACATTGAAACATACTCAAATTCGAAACGTACATAAAAAGCCTAGTTTTAAAAATGTAATTTAATTGTAAAGGCCGTGTGTTGTGACAGAGTTGTATGATATAACGACACGTTGCGATCTACGTTACGTTCCGTGCGGCCTAATAATTAGAAAAGGTAATTAAATGAAATAGATATTAAAAAGGCAAAAGAAAAAAAAAGCACTTCAAATGAAAATAATGTAAGAAAATTAAAAGATCCAGAAAAGAAAGAAAGAACAGACCGCGGGGTTTGAACCCGCAACCAGTTGCTGGTCTAAGCACTAAGGGATGGAATATTGCCACTGCACCAAACTACAATCTGTAATTTTTTTAGAAATTCTCTCTCAACGTTACAAATCATCTTCCACATCTCTGGGATTTAGGGGCTGTTTGGCAGCATCTGATTGAATAAGTGTTAAACCAGTAAGAGGTCTGAACCAGTAAGAGGTCTGAACCAATAAGTGCTGAACCAATTTAAGTCTGTTTGGTTGGACATCTGAATAACTGTATAAAATGACTATTTACCCTCTAATTATTTCTTGCTGAATATAATTTATCTGTTTGGTCATAACTTCTAATAATGAATAATTACTAAAAAAATACAAACCATCATAGAAAATCCAAATTACACATAAATCCTTCTTGAAAACATACTAAATCAAGTAGAAATTAATAATTTGCGTACAATTTTGGTTTTAAGCATTTGATTAATTGAGTTGCTATCTTCACGCAAAGTAGTCATATGCTCAATGCCTTGTGAGCCCCATTCCATGTCGTGAAACAGACTGGCCATCACTTTCCTCCTCTGGCATTTCTTCAAAAAAAGTGTTCTCGTTGTATGTCATAAATAACTGATCATGAATATTCCATTTTCTTATAAAAGTATGGATAGCGAAACACGCAATCACTATGTCTCTTTGTATTGGAAATGAAAAGGGGGCCATTTGTTTTAGGATTGAGAATCTTGCTTTCAAAACACCATATGCGAGCTCAATTACATTTCTAAGCTGTGCGTGAGCATGGTTGAATTTTTCTTCCTTAGTCAATGCACGCTGTCGTCGAAAATCGGCTAGCCAATATCTCGTAGCACGGTAGGGAGTCATAAACCCACGAGTGTTGGTGTATGCAGCATCGCAAAGATAATATTGTCTGTAAACATTAGAATCAAAACTATTACATAAAAAACAAGATAAATAATTACATCAAAGTTAAGGAACGGATAAAAACCGGTGGGGGCAAATAAAAGCCGGAAGTCAGATTAAATGCTACTTCTTTCAAAACACGTGAATCATGTGCAATACCCTCCCATCCGGCCCATACGAACGTGAATATCATATCAAAATTACAGATTCCCAGGACATTTTGAAAGCATTCACCCTTTCCTCTTCCCCTGTAACGAGCCTGTTGATCAGCAGGTACGACTGTATGTACAAGAGTTCCATCTAACGCACCTATCGCTCCAGAAAATATTTGTTTTAGCCTTCTATGTTTTTCTGAAGCATTCGCGATTGGATTAGAAGATGTCAGAACTATAACTTCTCTTGCGAAATTCATCATTGCAAGTAATACCTCATGAAAACATCTATGAATTGTTTATGTTGAGTGTTGAAACCTTCACTTAACCATTCAAAATCGCTCATTATGTCCTATGACAATAAAAAAATAGCCATCTTTCTTTAGAAGTTATTGACCTACTACTCTGCAACCAATTTCTTTGCTTAAAATGATTACACAATAGTACATATGCATCACGTGGCATGCGCATCATCTCATGACATTGTGTAGAAGTGCCATGCAATAATTCTTGTGTGTACTCATGACCGGTCAATGCTGAATTCGGATCTTTTATCCTTTCATGACCGGTCAATGTCGAGGCTAATTGTAGCCAATGCCAACAAAACAATAAGAAAAACATAATCTCTTTATCCGAGTCCATAAGCTACCTGTTTATCATACATAGAATTCAAATAACATTCCATAACATAGCATAGAATTCAAACAACATTCCATAACATAGCATAGAATTCAAACAACATTCCATAACATAGCATATAATTCAAATAACATTCCATAACATAACATAGAATTCAAATAACATTCCAAAACACAACATCAAAACAATCCATACTTCGCTTAATGTTTAGCATACATAAAGGCTGTTTGGGATTGCTTATTAAAACAACTTTTGGCTTTTGGAATGGGTGAAAAGTCAAAAATGCCCCTCCAAAAGTCATTAAAAGTCACAAATTCTGACTTTTGGTGACTTTTGGAGGGGCATTTTTGACTTTTCACCCATTCCAAAAGCCAAAAGTTGTTTTAATAAGCAATCCCAAACACCCACATAGCTTAAAGTTTAGCTATCAAAAGGCAACCTTGATCACAACAACAAAACAATCCATACTTCGCTCCCGCATTCTTAACCCATATTTCACAGGTGTGCGGCTTAAGTCGTAACCACACTTTTCTTAAATTAGCACTTTCACCGAAAAGCAAAAGCGCCGTTTGATATTTCGCCTCAAATTCTTCCCACCCCAACGTCTCCAGCTTCTCCATGCATGCATCTATATCATTAGACTGGTTGTGTTTCTCAAGCAACATCTTTGCCACATTCCTGATATCCTCTCCAACTTCCATGAGATGTGAATTGAATGTTTGTTTCCCTTTTTTAGAACGACTTGATGACTCATTACTAACACCTTGAGTTGATGATTTTCTTTTTGTTTAGACCGATCAGAAGACTCTTCACTAGCCCCATGTTCCATTTGAGTGCCATCAATGTCCGAAAGAACATTTGATCAATCAATTCCATAGAAGGATGAGGAAGTGTAGAAGATGGCCCCCAACTATCAAAACCATTTGAAGTAGATCCTTCAAACAATTGAATACACAAGTCGGGATAATCAAGTGGCGCTCTTCTCAACTTTTCTACGAATTTGTTGGACTATGTGAAAAAAAAATTAAAATTACTATGAGGTTAACTGAAATATATATGTATATATAAAGAAATACCTTGATCTCAAGTTGCCATTCCTCCTCCGTTAAGTTAAAGGTGTTTGTTAGCTATAAACATTTCCAGTTTGTTCTTAAGCTTTGACCAAGCTGCAAATTTTGATTTTAAGTAATCATAGTGGTTCTTCATTTGTTTTTGATCCACTATAAACTCATGTTCCGTTTTCAATTTTTCAGCAACGTTCCTCCATGAAATTGTTTTCAGACTACTACCCTCACGTCCATGAAGTGTAATTTCATGAATACATGATTCTAGAAAGGTTTTATCAACTCCTTCAACCTTTCAGTTAATCCTAATCTTTTTTTTCAGCCATTTCTTTAGAAGAATCTATCAATTACAAATACAATAAGTAAGCGATTATTAAAGTCTCATTATTGACTATAGGAGTTGCTTACAATATATACTAATAATATTCTTTCTTATGAATAAATCATGTGCCAAACCATTGGAAGAGGCTGCTATGCAACATGGGAGTTTGCTGATAAACTACAACTTGAAACCAACATAAAAAACAACAGCAGAACAACAAGGATGTTTAAGGGGAAGGCATTGTTATGTGAAGAATACTATAAGGGGTGTACACTTGAAACCAACATAAAAAACATCAGCAAAACAGCTTGAAACCAACATAAAAAACAACAGCAAAACAGCTTGAAACCAACATGATAACAACAACATAAAAGCTTGAAGACAACATAAAAACAGCATCAATACAACACAAAAACAGTAGCAGAACAACAAAAATTAGCCATTTGGGTGGATCAATTTCAGCATTCTTCTCTATCTGTATTAGATCAGCATATATGGTTCTATTTTGTGACTCCTTCAAAAACACTAAAAGGATGCTAGGGTCAATACTCTCACAAGAATTCTACTGCTAATAACAATAGTTACAAGTATTAATGGGTGCTTGTAATTCAAGGGGGTGATAACAATAGAGAGCCTGTTGTATCACTTCAACATTACCAAAACAATAACAAAAGTAGTATTTCTATCAGCTTGTGAATCAACCAAATCATATGATTCTAGGATTGGCATTACATATACATATATACATGGTTCAACTGACAACAAATTAGGAACCATACTTCAAAATGAACTTCAACATGAGAAAATTAAACCCAAAAATAAGGATCAAAACAGTCAAATCGCAAGAACTCACCTCGTTGAAGCTGAAGGGCGAAATCGAGAGATGGCAACTCAAAATAGTCAAATCGAGAGATGGCAAAGATCGAAACCGAGTTGGAGCTGAAGGGCGGCACTCACCGAAACCGAGTTGGAGCTGAAGATGGCCGCGAGTTGGAGCTGAAGGGCGGGCGGCGGCGAGTTGCAGGTTGATTGGCTCGGTCGATGGGGGTGGGAGTGTTTTGGTCAGACTTGGGGTGAGATCTGACCTAATAAGTGATGGAGTAAGAGGTCTTTCTCATTAAGAGGTATCTAACCAAACGCAATGATCTGACCCATGTCTGACCGAGTCAGACATTAAGGTCTGAATGGGGTCAATAAGACCCAACCAAACAGCCCCTTATGTTTTTAACGAATAGAAGCATGAACCCAAGGTCAGTGGTGGATTGTTTTATAACCGCAACCCATAAGGCATTTTTCTTAGATTTGAATTTCCATCTCCATTTAACTAGAAGAGCCAAGTTTGAATCTCTAATACTAGAGACGCCAAGACTACAGACCCATTTGGGTGACAACACTCCATCCCGCGCAATCCAATTAATTTTGGAGCTAATTGTAGACCCGGCCCCATAACAATTGTGTTCTCAAGCGCTCTAGCTTCTTTATCACAGTCGATGGAGCTTTAAAATGAATAAAAAATACATTTGAAGACTACCCAAAACCGACTTAATCAAAGTGAGTCGACCACCAAATGACAAAGATCTAGTTTTCCAACCAACAACAACTCAACCTTAAACTTTTCTATCACCAAGCTCCAATTACCCACCCTGTTTATGTATGAATCAACCCCGACACCAAATAAACTAATTTTGTAAGAATTGATGTAAAATTCTTTTAAATGGATAAATTTGTACCATTTCATTTATATGTTAAATCATAAATCAATGTAAACAAGTAAATATTAATTTATAAAATTATACATTTTCTCTTTAATTGTTTTTTTATCAAAACGGAAATATTATATGTATGGAAGATTTGAAATTTAAACTAAGATTAAGATGAGCATTATCTTAATTTAAAAAATGATGCATTATTGTAGGGATTAGTTTTCCACAACTATTAGCGTTTTTTTTGTCTTATGTCATGTGTAATTTACTTACTAACATATTTATTTAATTTTACATTCTTATATATTATATATATTAACTAATATCTTTATATTTAATTTTTCAAACGCTAGTATATACGCACAAACCCATTAAATAATGAACAACAAATACCGGCGGATATAAGACAAATGATAAAGCATACTACGAGACTAAAATTACTAAACCTCATCTCATTTCTGATTTGTTACCATTCTTACTAGAGTTAGAGGTGGCAAAAAAAAACCGGTTCGGGAACCGGTTTGGCCGAAAAAATCGAAACCGGTTTCTGGCCTAAACCGGTCCCGAAACGGTCCGAACTGCCGGTTCCTCCACCGGTTGGAGGTTTCAAAAAATGAAACTGGTTTCAAGCCGGTCCGGTCCCAAACCGGTTCACCAAACCGGTTTTAAAAACTAGCCGTTATATAACAGCTATATAGCCGTTTTTGACCCTTTTTTGTGTTTTTTTTATAATTATACCCCTATTAAGCTAGTATAAATATGTACTAGATGTTTTGGTTGAACCACAACAACTTAAAACGCTCTCTACTCTCAAAAAACGCTCTATATTCTTAAATACGCTCAATATTTTCGTTCAATTAAAAAAAACTCTCAATACTCTCATTCATTTCAAAATGGCTTCATCAAGTGCTCAATCATTCGTTGGCTGTGACATGTCTTCAAGCAACGTGGTGGTAGCAATCCTTCCTACGAATAGGAACCCCGAAATATGGTGCAATTACAATTTATGTCAAAAAAGCTCGTTGCAAGTATTGTCATAAGTTTTTCAAAAAAGATGCAAATACAACTTTGAAAAACCACATTGCGAATAAATATTGTAAGGATTTGAAAGGTAAACTGTCTCAAGGTCAAGCTTCGATGACAAGCGAAGGGAATGTTTGTGCTTATGACGTTAATGCGGTTCGTGAGCAAATGGCGCATTTTGTAATTCAAGAAAGCTTGTTATTCAAACATTTCGACAATGAAAGTTTGACTCGGCTAATTCAACGAACTCTCCAACCACGATACACACATGTAAGTCGTCCTACACTTAGAAGAGATTGCTTAAAAATATGGAAAAAATCTAAAATTGAATTAATATCTTATTTTGAAAATTTACAAACCGGTGTTAACTTAACCAGTGACGTTTGGTCGACTCTGCACAGTTCACGGACTCGTACATTTGTGTCACCACCCATTGGGTTGAACCCGATTCGTGGTCAAATGATGAAACGTACGATTGCGTTTGAATTTTTTGATTATCCTCACCGGTCAAAATATTTTTATCTTATTGACAAAGTTATTAGAACATATAAACTGAAAAATAAAATCTTGTCAATATATTTTGATAACGCGTCAAATAATACGCTTGAAATAAAACATCTAAAATTAAAATATAAACCAATTTGTGACGGTGTGTTTTTTCATAGTCGATGTGTTGCGCACATCATAAACTTAGCCGTTCAAGACGGTTTAAAAACTATTGAAACAGTAAAAGATAGTTTTAAAAGAATGTTACGTGACATTTTAGCAGTAACCAAAGATATAGTAGGTATCGCAAGTTTTGTAAAGACGCAAATTCCAAGTGTTTATGTCCGAATTGGGACGCACCTACAAGATGAAATTCGACTTGTAACATGTTTGAAAATACTATTGACCAAAAGAAAGTTTAATAGTATTTCATAATACTTTGGTGAGTCGTGGAAAGACTTTGACTTACTATCCATAGGGTTGGGCTATTATTGAAGAAATAACCAAAATGCTTAATATTTTTAAAACTGCAACTACTTGTCTTTCTGAAGTTTATTATCCAACGAGTTCATTAGTACTTCACCAAATTTACTTAATGACTTCAAAATTAAATGGGTTGTCGTTCAGAGGTAGACCTTATTCGGATATGATACCACCAATGAAATAAAAACTTAAAAAATATTTTAAAAAAATGCCTCTGGTTATTACATGTGCCGCTGCCTTAAACCCTTGTTTAAATACGTCGGGGGTTGAAACTTTACTTTATAAAATTACTTTTAATTTGGATTTAGAAGAAGAAAACCCATATTATGCTCAAGGTGCAAAAAATAATTTTAACACACATTTAGGCCAAATGTTTGATGTTTATTTAGCAAAATATGGTGAAACATCAAACATACATGAGTCTATGCGGTATGTGGCACATGACGGATGTTCAAGTGATCCAGTGTTTGCTTTGTATAATACTTAAAGAGATGAATGTAGTAAACATCAACGTGGTAACACTCCCGAGTAGTGAAATCGGGAGGTATAGTGGAACAAACTTTTTATCCACCATGACTCCACAAAATTTTAAAATTTTGACTTGTTGGCTTGATGGAAAGGTAAAGAAGATCAATTTCCAATCCTATCCACCATGGCCCGAGCTTTACTAACCGTCCAAGCTTCCACGGTAGCTTCAAAATCGGTTTTTCCTGTTAGTGGCAGGATTATATTAATACGAAGAACCCAACTCACTCCCTAAGCAGTTGAAATGTGTATTTGCTTGAAGGATTATTTGGATATAACTGAAATAATACAAGACAAATGCTCACTTGAAGGAAAATTAGAATATAAAGCCGAAATATATGAAGACGAAGTAGACGGTGGATTGACACCGGAATGACCGATGATGAAGCGGCATATGTCACACCCTCAAAATCCGCGAGCGGGGTTTTACCGCGAGGCGCGTGACATACCAGGATCTCAGTCATTAGTTACCAAGAACAACTCTATATGATAAATAAACAAAACCAGAGTTAACGTTTAAAATACTGCGGAAGCGTTTTAAAACTAGAAAACCCAAAACAAGTAGTATGTAAAGAGAATGCACAAAACATACGCGCCCCAAACACAAATGTTTAATATGAAAATAATCCCAAATTTGTAAACAAGCAAATGTAGACAACTCAACAATGCTGATGTGCGTGCTCCTAGGCAACTGGCAACCTTAACCTGAGAATAGCATACTAAACAAGTCAACACATGGTTGGTGAGTTCAAGAGTTTGCGTTAAAATATAAACCAATCAACAGTTTCCAGAGCATAAGTAGTGTATTGCAATAGATAGCTAGTCTATTAACATAAAAATATTAATCATAGTGATTTCGCGATCGAAGCTGACTGTGTTACGTTTGTTGCCTCCCGTCACGACTTACCGGGTCGCGACGAATGTGTTAGGACAAAATTGCACCCGTTTGACCTCGAGTCGCACAGGTGGGGCTCGTCAGACCCAGTAGTACTACCCAAATTTTCCCCGCTAGTCAATATTAACAATCCGAAAGTGTGAGGACTTTCCATGGTAAACAGCACTATATCAATATTATACACACTCATATATAAAAGCGTTGTGATCAACAGTATGCTATCTCCCCCAAAAGAGATTATGTAAAATGAGTGGGGCAAGAACTCACCTGGTACGCGCAAGAATTAACTTAGAGCTTAACTTGAAAGAAAGAAGGAAAGACAACCTTCAAAGGTCACCTAGAATACAAGAGTACATAAGCACGTGTACACAAAATCAACATGAAACCCTAAGTGCTCTACAAACCAAGGAACTCAAGGTTTTTAGAAAGACAAGACACATTTGACCCAGTTGACCCGTTTGACCCGTTGGTGACATTATAGGTGATAACTCGTTAATACTAACACAACAGTATGTCATACATGATCAACATACAACTTGATTACATATAGCACATCATTAACCACATGTACTACCAAGATCATCATACAACTAATTATCATACAAGTCATGCGAATCACAACAGGCCAAAACAGATAACAAACCAAATCAACATCCCTATAGCCTAAACAACACCTTTCATCACCTTAGAAATCATCCATGAACACACTAGCATGATCCTAATATCCCAAACATGCTCAAATCATCCAATTCAAGGATTTGCACAATTAAAGTTTCCCTTTTGGGAAAGTTCATCCCAAATTCATCAAACTCACACAACAATAATGAATTCATCAATTATATACCAATTCAAGTCCATGACAACATCTAAACATGATCAACAACACCTAATCATCATGATTCATCAACTTTCATACCCAAAAGTTACTATTTTTAGCAATGTATGAATTACAACATGCATTCTTGAATTCCTAACATTCATATCAACCATCTAGCATCTAATCATCATCACAAACACATCCATAACATTCATACATCAACCAATCATCAATTCAGGCAAAATAAAGTTACTATTATTAGTAACCTATGAACAATGTATCAAAATCATAGCTTTCTTGCATAATCGACGTTAACTAGCATATATACAATCCAACTAACATCATTACAACATCAAACAACCAACATTCAACATCCAATTTGATCCAAACTCGCCTCAAACTCACGGCCAAGATGATCATATGAACAAACAACCAAAATCTAAACTTTCTTGCATAATCAACGTTAATTAACATGTAATCTATCTAACAAACACATTAACATCAACAAACAAGCAACATTCGGCCTCCCATTCATCCAAATCGCAAATAACTTTCAGCTAGAACAAAATACATGAAAGAAACACGAATTTACCTTCTAAATCGCGAAAAGGAACGAGATTGGATGCTTCTAGTGCGATGTATGCCTTGCAATCGGTCCAAAATCGCAGGTTTGTGCTTGATCTCAATCGATTTTCGCAAGGGAGAGGGGGAAGAGAGTTGGTCGCGGCCGAGGGGGGGGTTTTAGGGTTGGGAATTTCATTTTGTAACTTAATTTTCACAATTACACTTTACACCTTGTAATTTGTATTTTTTTATCAAATTAATCTTTTAAATACTTTTTAAAATAGTTTTTAACTTAATAATGTAAACATTATTAGTCAACAATACTAATTTTATAAATTATCTCACTAATCACAAGATTCACGAAATGATGCACACGTTTCCTCTTTACGCGATAACGTTACAGTTAACATTTAAATCACATAAGCATAACTTAATAATCACCTTGTTAACTTTATTATCATCAATTTAACATTACTGATTATTGTTAAGTCACCAACGTTCAACGACAACTAGTGTGTGCTCCCGACACGTGTATGCAAGACTTAACGGAACAAACGGAGTTTGGTAACGGAAAATTACCGGATGTCACAGCATATGATGAGTACATTCGTAATAGCTCGGGTTCTGGTGGCGAAGAATAAAGTATCCAAATACGCAACGGAAGAACGGAGAACGACTTTAGTTTTTAAAAGTTTACGTCATTTGAATTGTTTATATGTTTTGAATAGTATCTTATTTTATTTTATGTAATTTTTGATAAAAATAAATAATCATATTTAATTTTTCATGTATCATAAATCATAATTATATTTTTATTTAAATTTTACATTTTATGTAATCTTTGATTTTTAAGCTTTTGTAATGTTTTATGTTTTAATATTTATAAATAATTTATATAAATGTGTAATTTTTGATAAAAATAAATAATCAAATGTTTGATGTTTATTTAGCAAAATAATATTTTAGATCAATTGAACAAGTTTTGAAGAATTTGATAAGTGTGAAAAAATTCTGAAATTTCGCTAAGTGTTTGGACGTTTGGAGACTGTTTGGGCGCATTAGCTAGGCGTTTGGAGACTGTTTGGGCGCATCAGCACTGTTTGGACGCATCATAACTGTTTGGGCGTTTCATCACTATGGGCGCATCATCACTGTTTAAACGCATCTGTTTGGGCGTTTCTTCATTGGATTTAAAAAAAAAAAATGCAAACCTGAACCGGTTTTCAAACCGGCCCGGACCGGTTCGATAGGTTTGAATTTACTAGCCCTAAAACCGGTTTAGAAACCGAACCGGTTTGAGGTTCAAACCGGTTGAAAATAAACGGTTCAAACCGGACCGGTTTGAAACCGAACCGGTTTGGCATAAAAAACCGGTTTGTACACCAGTAACTAGAGTAGTGTGTGATGATTTCTAATCCAAATATGCGTACAACTCCAAAAACTATCAAAGCAAATAATTGAAAAGTTCGGAACCGTCAAATTATAACACGTTACATTTGTCGTTTTATTTGTTCCCCATATAAAGACAAATGCAAATTATTGATTTAATTAGTCGTGCAAATTATAAACATACGTCTGTCATCATAATAAAAGAGTGGTGTCTAATCTGTCATCATAATAAAAGAGTGGTTGTCTAATATACACATGGTCATGATTCAACGTCGCATTTGGAATACATTGACTTTCATAATAGGAGGCGGTGCTTAAATTCTTTTTAAATTTGTGACGCAAATAATTCAGATTAGAAAAGTTTGTTATGTAAAACATACCATTCTTCATTTTACTATTCTTTCTTTAATATTAAAAGTTAAGACATATTAAAGTTATGTACTGTGAAGTTTGTCGTAAAAAGCTCCATCATTCATATAGCTCTAATTAAACTTACAATTTAGATTTATAACTTAATATTGAATTTTTAAAAAAGGTGATTACAAATACGCAGATGTTTCTAACCTTTTTATCATATGTTTCAACGTAAATTTTAATCGAAAGAAAAGCGAATAAGTCATCAAAAACTATTTTATAATTTTGTTTTTTATATAACTTGAAATGATTTATTCTATACAATTTATAAAATTATGAGTATACCGTTACGACGTTTCTTTTTTTTTAATCTATGTCTCGGCATAAATTTTATTCTAATGCTGCAATTTTCTGCAATATCAACAACTTTAACATCACACATGACGACTTACACCAATTAGTTTAAACATAAATACATAATGATCATTTATCAACATATCATTGTAAACAATACATTAATTCCAAGTTTCCAAAACATTTTCAATGTAAGCCAAAGTTGTTGCATAACATGGTTTTATTTGATTGGTTTAGAAGTAACTCGTCTATCATCCATGAATCACCCAAACGTTCGAACGCTTTTCACCACTCCTCCATACATTCGGCCTTTGCTTTCACGCATATACTTTGATGATGATTCATCTAGAAATATAAATCATACGCATTAGAAAACACAAGTGAAAATATGTGTTCTCACACCAAAGGTAAAACCCTAAAAAACCAATTTTAAAAGCTTTGGGTTAGAAAGATCGTTGTTAAGTCATGTGCTCTTTTTTAATAGCATTTAGATATTTGTGAATGCAAGATGGATGGTATTTAGATATTGATGTTAAATAAATTGATGTTTAAAGAAACTTAGACGTCTAAAGTTTACTATAAAATAAATTTACATGAAACAATATAATTTAAAACTAATTATTCTAGTGACCTCTTTATTAATTATTTGATTTCTTTCTGGAACAAACGTCTTTAATAATTTGGGAATCAATTTTAAAAATCTTATTCCTTTGCTTTTCAGAAAGAGAACGCAAACTTTTTTAAACTTACAAAAACCTCCAACCTTTTTCGATTCCCAATATGAATTTTCCAAAGTCCGAAAAACCCGAAAACCATTTTAATAGGCTGGTTTGATTTTATTTTTTTATTTTTTAACAGGTTAAATAATCCCCTACTAGAGACATCATATCTGGTTTAAAAATCAAAACTTTCTCTTTAAAAGTCAAATGCCTCTATTAAATGGATTAATCTCACATGAGCTAATAGGCTGGTTTGATAAATATGTCTTTTGTTGAGATGTCAGGCGCACCTATTAGAATCGGAATAGACCAATTATCAGATCCACCTATCATTGCCGACATAACCATAAAAAAGATCATCAAAAAAGCGTGAGCCGTTACTAAAACATTATAAAGTTGATGATTCCCACCAAGAATTTGATCGCCGGTCATGCTAATTTCATACGAATCAGTAATGAGAAGCATGTGCCCATCACTCCAGCAATGTCACCAAAGATGAAATGTAGAGTCCCTATATCCATGTGGTTAATGGAGAACAGCCATCAGACCGGATTTGTCGTAAAATTGAGATTCTTTCGTTTTCTTTCTTATCAGAGAGGGGCCCTTGTTGAGGTCTTTTGTTGAGAGGAAATCAATTATACAATCGTTGATTACAATGGTTTTTACTATATAATCTTTTATTAACTATTGATAATTTTAAAACGGCCTTTGGCATAGTGGTATGTATGAGTGTCAAATGATGTTGGTTTTATGAAAAGTTATGATTCGAGTCACGTAGTAAATAATGGTAGTATTGGACGCTATCCATATTTTTAAAATAGATTTATTAACTAGAGTACCTGACAATTATTATTTTTTACTTTCAAATATAACATAACCTTACATTTATAAAAATTTAAATCAACCTCACATTTGATAATCACCAAGATTACTAGACTAGAAGGCTATGAACAGTTTTATTATCGTTTAACACATAATCTTAACTTTACATCTATTATACTATTAAAATTCACACACTTATACCCTACAAGATCTAAACTCACAGCCCTATTTTCTTTTTATAAAAAAACATTGATTTACCATGATAACATTACGTATGACATATAATGAACACTATAAAGAAAAATAAAGCACATCCTTCACAAAAATAGGCAAAATATAGTCCAATTAAAAATATAAAAAAATCTGTAATTAAAGTAATCAATTAAATGAATAATACAAACAAATATACTCCAAAATCAAAACTAAAAATCTATATCCTTTTCTATATGCATTCATCTCTTTATATTATCTTCATTAACAACATTAATATTACCATACCGTTTATAAAACAAAAAAATCAATAGAATTTAGTTCTTTCTCATTGACGAGTTTTCTGCAACACTGGACCGATCATTCTAAGTTCAAATCTTTTAACAGCTCCTGCAGCCTCCCTCATGGTGGCATCCACGACATACGGTGTTCCGTCAACATACGTCTCGGTGGCGTTCACTAGCTGTCGGCACGGCTCTCGCCTCTCTGATATCGTCCCGTGGTAATGGTAGTACATTATCTTCCCCTCCGTTCTGTGTATCGTTCTCCCCTCAAATTCTGCGACATGTGCACGCCCGTGGCGAACACGTTTCGAGGCTGAACCGCGTATTTCCGGTCCCTCCTGATCCCTCTTTTTGTGTCCTGTATACCATCTTCTCCATCCCCCATTTCCTGTATCATAAATATCAGTTTTTATGTCGACAAACAAATACTCTCTGCTCTATACATACTTTACTTTTAAAATCATAATACCTGTAAACCGTAAGATTTAAATCTACAACTATAGTTAAGAATTTGGTAAATTTTGACTTGAATGATTTGTTGGTTTGTTTTAAAAGTGTGTGGGTTTTAGATGTTTCGTTAATGTCATTTGCAGAAAAGACTTGTGGCACTTGTACGTCTTTAATAAATAACATTTACGGAACACTAAAAAACCAAACCCTTTACAAAACATACGCATAGTCTATATAACATCTGGACTCATACCACCAATATTGTTCGCTTCGCCCACGAGGAGCTCACGGGTTTACTTTTAGTTGCCCGGGTGAAAAGTTATCAGGGAGATCACCCATCCCTGGATTGCTACCACCTGAGCACGCTTAACTATGGAGTTCTCCTCTCATCCACAGTCAATACGCCCAAAACGCATTGGTGATATTAAAGACAGGACATTCCTTATGAACCATGAATCTCTACTGCCCACGACCGATATAGGATTTGCCTAGAATGTTACAGTCCAACTATGGCAAAGAATTTCTAGTTAAAAGCATTCATACATCGTTTTATCATCTGAATGTTTATACGATGATTGAACGATTGATTCAGATTCAATACCTGTACGTTTTGCCGGGAGAATCATCGAGGTAACAGAGCTTATTGGACATTGTTCTTTGTTCAATGGTGAATTGGGTGTACTCCAGCAACGAATCGGTAACGTTTTTAATGGTGGTTTCTTTCGGGACGAAGATGAATTCATCGACGTCGAAGAAGAACATCCATTTCGCCATGAATCTGTACCTATGCAAGCAATCATTCACAATGAGAAATTGATTATGATAATACCCATCAAATCTCTCCTGCTCCCTCACGTCCTGTATCGTAACGTAACCCTTATCGACCCACGGGCGTAAAACAGCCATAACTTCCGGGTGAACACCCCCGGCGTCGTAGATCACGAAATGAGACTTCTCGCCGAACAGATTCGCATGGTAGGATATCCACTCACGCACCCTTTGAGGGCTTAGGTCGCCATAAAGTGGCGACCCGCAGTATAAATATTCATATTCTGGGGGAGCTTCAAGCTGTAAAATGCTGAAGCTACCTGGAGTTTCTGTTAGTGCTTCTATGGTATCGGTGAGGGCGAAGTTGGCGTCCCCGCCTCCTGAGGTGGAGGCGTGGACGATTAATCGCCCTCCGCTACCATCCTCCCCGACTGGGAACGGGAACGTGCAGTTCACCACCACGACGGTGTATACACGCCCGTACCCCCAGTCGGGGAGGATCTTGTACCCAACAACAGTTATGTTTTCATGACCCCCCGTTGCGTTATGGGGGATCCACTGACATACGTAACTCGGTTTCGAGAACAAATGCAATGGTTTTGACGATAACCCGACGATGGCGAACGTATCGCCACCACCTCGGTACGCCGACATGAGTATGAAGTTATAAGCAGCAGAGCCATAGCCATTGAAGTTTCTCTTGATCAAACCACCATCAACCACCACATCCTCCACCTTATTTTTCATCGGTGGCGGGCGGACGGCGGCGGGAAGGCGGCGCAATCTCTGAGATCTCGAACAGATGGATTGAAGAATTGGAACACTGTGATGATTGAACACAAAAATAGAAGAGCTGATAATAATATTTTCAATTCAGCAGCACAATTCCATACAACACCAATGAACATCTTCTTCTCTTTATGATTGGAGATTTGAATTTGTTCATCATGTTTCGCCATTGTTGCAGAATCTCAGATCAGATGAAGATGATGAAGAAGATGAAGATGAAGAGTATCACACAAGCACCATCTCCATTAGAACACATAAAAGAAGAAAAGCAAAAGTGTGTGTTAATATAAGATTATTGATTTATTGTTGTTAAATATCATATTAAATGTTTTTGGACACTTTTTCTTTTTTCTTGTTTTTTTATGATGATTAATTGTATAATTTATTTTTTTTCTTTTATGATTGTGGTATTGATTGTCACACATAGGGCCAGCGTGTTTGTGTGTGAATATGAGGTGGAGAATCTAAAGCTGTCCATGATGTAGGCAATGTAACATATGGAAAGATGTCGTGATGTTAAGATATTAATACTTTTGTCACGTAGTTTTACAATTTTGTAACTTTTTAAAATTTTGGTATGAAGTTATAATGTAAGGTTATTGTATTTAGTTGGGTTTTTCTATGTTATCACTTCAATTCTAATCTCGGAGTTTTTTTATTTTATTTTATTCTTTATTTTGTAGTTGAATGCATTTATATATTGGTTTAATTAGCGTAATGAGTCTACTTGAGATGTTAAACGTATTTTAGATTTGACAGTTTAAACGTCTATCATACAACAGGTGTTGGAGAAACAACTCGTTTGATTGGTTAGCTAGCGAGTTTGAGATTATAATCTTGTTTGTGAATTCTTTTGACGTATTACTTTACTAAAGTCATTAACCAGGCATGTTTAATTGATTTTTCATGTAAGACATGTCAAAGGATATGAAAAGGTGTTATATCACTCGCAATATAGCGTGTATTCTCGTCAAAGATTATTCAAAAACACGCACACAAGCTTTCACACTCTAGAAACTTTTATGTTTCACACTTTTTACGAATGACTAGCATATTGAGATAATATTCGTTCAAAAATCTTTTGTCTCTTCGTTTAAGTTCAACGCTCTTACAACGTGTTATTTTGGTGGGGACAAGACTTGAAAAGGCTACCGTTTTGGCATTGTCCATATATTGTTGTTTTGTTTATAAGAAGGGCTTAGTTTAAGACGTCTTTGGAGTAAAAATTGCAATATGTTCAAACGAACTTAAGGACAAGTGGACAACTAGATTAATGGAATACTTTAGGACCACTCCTAGTAACGTTTGAGTGCAAATGGTTTTAAGTAGATAATATAACTCGAACACCAACCCGGGCTATATTTCAGGGAGTTCGATTATAATGCGAATATAACCCTAGTGTATAATCAGATTCTTATTTAACATGACTTATTATTAGGATTGAACCACCATTTTCACTCTTAGAAAATTTGGTTTTTAGAATGAACTGGACACTGATATTCTTAATATAATTTACTTTATAATAAGCAACGGGTTCTATTTGATGTATAATTTTTGAAAGTTATTTTTAAAAATACTTGATTTTCTCAAACGAGAAGGTTTTATGTTATTGTCAAACAAGTTTTAATTAGCAATTATCTATGTTAACTTAAAGGATTTTGACAAAATTTTGCACCTACTTGACAAGTTAGAGGAAAAACACATACTCCGTCAGGATTTCGATGATCACATACCAAAATTGTAATGGCTAAAAAGGTGAAAAACACGGAAGAAGTAGTGACTCGACACACTTAAACCGTGTTTTATCACTTGTTGGGACTCAATCATAGACTTACTTTATACAAGGGGCGTTGGTTCGTTAAAGAAAAGAAGGTGAGCGTGATGAGGTCATTTGGAGAGGGCACTTATATCACTTCATGCCATAATTTTTTTAAATAAGAATTTTATAAAATAAGTTACAGCCTAAAAATAAAAACTAATTGAAAATAAATTAATAAAAAACAATAACTAAAACTAATTTTTGTCGCCCGAAACTATGATATCCACATTCTCTGCAATGTGTTCCACGAGATCGAATCTACGCCTAAAATGTGTTTCTCATCGTGCAACTCCAAATCGTATTTATAGTGTTTGAGAATTTTTTTAAAGAAATTGCCATTGGAGGGGGGGAAGGGGTAACGGCTAGTTGCAAAGGTTAAGAATGAAGTGGGCCACAACAGCAACATGCTGTGAACGGGAAAGTTCGGCGTAGGAGGGGCGACGGCGGTGTTACCGCTCGACGTAGACCCACACCGTGGTCTCAAGAAGGGTTCCACCATTTTCTGTATATAAGAAAGTAAGAAACAACGGATGGTATAGTTTATTATTATGTTAAGACTCTCAATGTAACGTGCGTACACTTTCTTTTTCAATTTCATACGTCTTTCAATTTTCATATAGAAAATGTTAAATTAACTACATGTTTCAAGAGGGCCGAAACTAGGATAAGGTAGAAAATGATGTAGTCCATCGATTACCATTTATAACATTAGATATTACAAGGAGATTATTTGTGAGAATGAGATCTTTAATAATAATTATGATCCACATGTGTATAATGGAACCGATCATTCACAAAACTTTTATCTATAGTTCTACAAAACAAGTGTGTTTCATTTATCTAATTAACTTTCAGTTTCTACAAAATAATAATTTATTTATCTAAATCAAGGGACCTGTCAAACAAATATTCAAAGTTCCTTTTTGATAAATACTAACATAACAAGACACTAACAAGCAAGAAAAATAAACATGTGATAAGACCAGTTTAGATGTGTAACAGTTTCTAAGAGTACGTTCATAATACGAGTTAAAATGAAAACACGTTCCAAAATTGAGTACGAATTAATTTGAGTTACCGGTTACCTATGTCGGTTTTCATCATTCTTCTTCTTGGGAGATCTTATTTGGTTCATCCCAATTATTCATCCTTTGTACATTTGGATGTCTGTGTTATTCGTTATTAGGAGAAATATGAGCTGATAAACTCTGACCTAAATCCACTCTACGCCTCTTTCTTGGCTTTGCTCCAGACCACCGTACGTGGTGTTTGTTCAACAATACTCTACTTGTTGTGCTATCATGTCTCGTCATGTAACATTTCATAAGACAATTTTAGACATTCCTACTTCACCTAATTATTCTCCTCTATCCTTTTTGTTTTCCCTCTGTTGTTCTTCCCACCACCACCACCTCCAGCATCACCCGACCCCTACCATAACTTCATCCCCCTCTTCATGTTCATTCTCATCTTGTTTTTATACGCTCTTGTGATCAAACTCGCTAGGCTCGCGGTTTCTGGCTCATGTTCTCTTATATGTGTCTACCACGGCTTCATTGAGTCTATCACTTTTCATTATGTTCAGAAATGGCTAGTTTGATAAGATGTGATGCGTGCTAAGGTTATTTTTGTGCTCAAACCTGAGGTTTTATTGGTGGCCCCGATTGTTGGTTGCAAATGGTATGTAAGGTTAGTTGCAATCCTAGTGGAAATGTTAGTTGATATAAAGTTCGGCTTGTTACTAAGGGCTTTTTTCAAAATGAGAATTGATTATGTTGAGACATTTAGCCTTTGGTTGAGCCTACTATTATTTAGCTAGTACTATCATATATGATTTGCAATAACTTACTGGACTCGCTGAGTGTCAACCTTTATCCACTTTGGTTTGATCGAGACGATAGCTTTCTCGTCATACTAGGATTTCTTTGATTGATCCTCTACTATATTGAAGCACTATGAGCGCATTAAATATTCTGTCTTGACACGTCCTGAGAGTACGTACGCGACCAACAAGGTTTCTCACTTTTTATAAAAACTCATTGATCGCCATTGGTTGTTGACAATTAGGAGATCTACTACCCAGCTCTCCATGCTTATTCCGATGCTAATCGGGTAGGACGCTATGATAATCATTGCTTTTCTACTGGTTACCGTGTTTAACGTCTCAAACTTGATTACTAGTTGGAGTTGTAAGAAACAACAGATTATTGCTCGAAGCACTGAGACTAAGTATTATGCTTTTGCTCATACAGTCATACTCTTTTGGAGATTCGATAGATTAATTTATTTCACGAGAGTTGTATGGTTTTCTTCCTTGTCCGCCTACTTTGTAGCGTGATAATATGGTGTAATATTTGACAATCAATCCAGTGTTTATATGTGGCAAGAAAATTTAAGATTGATATGCATTTTATTCGTTCTCGTGAAATATAATTGATGAATTACGAACACCATAATATTTATAAAAAAAGAGTAAAATGTCATTTTCGTTACTGACGTTTTGTTAATTTACCATTTTAATCTAAAACTTTTTTTTTGTCATTTCAGTCACTGTAGTTTACCAAATGTGTCATTTTCATCCACTTCACTAACTCTCGTTAAGATTCCCGGTAAATATAGGGTATTTTAGCTTTTTTCAACACTCTAATTATCCAGTTAAAACAAATTAATTTATTAATATACAATTAAAACTAAAATGCATATGAAGCGACTAGTGAGACCGGATGCTTCGATTTAAAAGTTTCAATTAACCCTAACTCATGTTGTTCGATTGAGGTCTACTATGTGATTTTAATTGATCTTCACGTTTTGTTCAAACGTGCACCGTTGTTCGATTGAGATCTACTGTTGTCACATTTGTTTGATTAAGGTCTGTTGTTGTTATGTTCGAACGAACGTGACAATAGCAGAACTCAATTAAACAAAGCGTGACAACAGCAGACCTCAATCTTACAGCAAACCTCAATCGAATAAAGGTTCACGTTAGAACAATATGAAGATCATTCAAATCTCACAACAGAGATCATCGAACACATGAGTTAGAGTTCATTGAAGCTTTCAAATCAAGCGTCTGGTTTCACTAATCGCTTCATATTTTTTTAGTTTTAATTGAATATTAATTGATTAATTTGTTTTAATTGGATAACTAGAGTGTTGGAAAATACTAAAATACCCTCATATTTAACGGAGGTTTTATTGGATTTAGTGGAGTTGATGGAAATAACAACATTTGGTAAATTATAGTGACTGAAACGATAAAAAAAAATTTGGATTGAAATGATAAATTCAACAAAACGTTAGGGACGAAATGATATTTTACTTTTATAAAAAAAATCATATCACCTCTAATAAAATCCTCTTTGATTATAAAATTGTCATGTGCTTAAGAAAGAATGGAACCCAACTTTTAAAAAGGTTATATAACCTAAAAGAACCCTATTGAATTATGAAATCAATATTCCTTTATTCCAAATACATATCTTATTGATATAACTCGATTACTAGAAAGCATTTAATTTAATAGCATTCAAGTATTTAATAGGTGTTTTTTGCCTAAGAAATAGATTTTAAACTTTACCAAAGAGTTAGATGGATTTACTAGCTAGTAGAATTTAAAGTCGTTTAAAAAGTTGATATAACCCAAATTTTTATACATATATTATTTTGTAAACCCATCTCGAGTACATCATTGAAACAAGAATGTTTTATTCCCTGTTTTAACATTATTTATGCATTAAAATAAATAATCAATGATACATATATATGATATAATAATATTAATGGAATAACGACACTGATAGGTGTTACAAGGAAGGCGCATAAAGCAACCACGTGGAGCGCTAAGTCTAGCTGACATAGTTTTTATATTTTTATTTCTTCCACCAATGTTGACTCCTTATGTCGGCATTTTATTTTTATTTTTAAATTAATAAACTACAATATTAAAGGTATGTTATAAACTTATAATTTTGCTTCGAATTATATCATGTGTAAGCAGAATTGAGGCTATGTAATTGTGTCAAGTTGGCCGGTTGCCAGATTATTGGATAAAATTTATGAACTTAAACATGACTCGTATATAATATTTTACATTAAAAATATTAATCGTAGTTTAGACACTTAAAAATCTTATAACCCAAACAATGTCTTTGTCGACCAGTTTATTTGAATAAATCATATAGTTAGATGAGTTGGAGCTTCGAACTATGTTGTAATTTGGTTATAAATATGTTAAATATATTTATAAGTCATATTTACATTTTTAAAATTAGTACATGACCCATTTATTTAAAAAGGTTAAATAAATTCATTCAAATACAACTTGTTTAGTAAATAGGCTGGTTAAGACAACCTAAAAACTAATTATATTTATTTGAAGTCCGTCCATCATATGAAATTACCATCCTTGCAAATGTAGAGTAAACCTAGCTTAGTATTTTATTCAATTCCTCATTGGATGTTGATAAATACCGTGATAAATTGAGAGTCGCTAAACGCTATCAGATTGAAACTATTTGGGTTCACTCCAAATTTTCAATCGGATAAAACTCAATTCGAAGAACAAGTATGGATCTAAGTGTGAGAAATTCGTGAACTAATAAAAACGAGAGTGACCATCAATTGATTCGAAATTTGCATTTGCAGGAAGGGATGAAACTGCCGGAGACAGTTTTCATATTAAAATTTTACACTTTTTACCCTCTAATTTTACATGTGAAATTTCGGGAAAATCAAATTTTAATGCATTTTTGATAAAGCAATGTTTATCAAACTAAAAAATTTCCAAGCTGACCTGGCAACTCGACCCCAGTCAGGGGCTCTGCCCCTTGGACTCCGCTCCCGGGGGCGTTGCCCTCGGACCCCCGCCAAGGGGAGTTGCCCCCTTGGAAACCCCATTGCAGCCCTAAGAAGGTTTTCAATTTCGAAGATCATAATACACTCAAACAAACGTGCACTCCACACCTCCTAACTTGTTTGATGGATATTATGATCACATCGGTCATTAGTCATATTTACATTTTTAAAATTAGTACATGACCCATTTATTTAAAAAGGTTAAATAAATTCATTCAAATACAAATTGTTTATTAAATAGACTGGTTAAGACAACCTAAAAACTAATTTTATTTATTTGAAGTCCATTCATCATATGAAATTACCATCCTTGCAAATGTAGAGTAAACCTTTGTATTTTATTCAATTCATCATTGGAAAACTTTTTTATTTTTTTATGTATCTTAATTATAACATAACTATTCTAATATTGCTAGAAATACCTTAATACCTTTTAGTCGTTATATGGTTTACATATAAGTAACAATGTTCATGGATACAGATTGTATCAAGACCAAAATTAAAAAAAATAGACAAAATTAGTTCTTGAAAAGACCGATTTGTTTACCAGACACTAGAGGTGCATAAAATCAATCTTTATGAATTGATTCGGGTTGGAATAAAAAAAATTGGTAAAAGAAAGTCAAAACCAGTTTGGATAGGAAACCGGGTTGGGTTGGGTCCATATGAAATCCTATAAAGTTTTGGTTGGTTCGAGGCCCGTTTGAACCGATTTTATCAAACAAAATAAATTCACTAAAATAAACATACAATTTAATTGGAACAAAACTGATTAGGCTACTATGTTTATGGGCTACTATGTTAATAATAATTGGTCACCCATGGGCTGCAATTCTGCAAATATATCAACACAATTGTTGGCCCAATGTTGGTGTAGTCGTATACGATTATCATTGCTGGTAATCATTGTTACAGTCGTCACTCGTTACTAATCGTACATGCACATATACATATCAATACAATTAGTATCGAAGAATATAGTTTAGTTCAAGCTCCGACACTTATAATAAGATATAAAGATAAATGTGATGGACGAAAATAAAAATCCAAGAAACATGCTCTTATTGACTCGACTTGCTTTTTGAATTAATTCAAGCTTTTTTTGAAATATCAACCAAAAAACGAGTAATAATTAACACCACACCAAAGAATTAAGTAATGATGTGTTGAACTTACGCAATGATATGTGCATGCGTGGAACAGTGAAACTACGCAATGGTATGTATGTAAATATACATTAGGTCGTTAACATTAGCAAATTCCTCATAACCTTTAATGTTTTTTCTTTGAGTTCAGTCTTGTATGTACATTAACGCTTTAACAATAAGAGCGGATATAGCTTTTTATGACTTCAAACCATCCATCGCTATTGAAATCCGACTTTAAAACAACTACAAAAACCAAGGTTGTGATAATATCTAAAATAATTATTTATAAAAGAGTTCAATTGCATAATTAATCGTATAAAAGTGTTAAAAAATAAAAGAAACCAACCTTTTGTAATTTTTTATATTGTAGTAAGTATTTTGTTTTCACGGTTTTCACCATTGTAAAATATTATTCTCATTACCCCCTAGTTAACATGACTTGTTATAACATTAAATGACTTAGTATTTATGTTTTGGACTTTTGGTGAACATCAGTCTTAGGGGCTGTTTGATTGCATCTGACTGATCCACTGACTGCTGACTCGGTCAACCAGTCAGCGCGTTTGATTTGCAAAAAATAGGTTCTGACCGAGTCAGCCCTTCTGACCCACCCTTGTTTTACCCTCTGACCCAGTCTCCACTGCTGATCACATCAAACAGTCCCTTAGTAATCTAAACAAGCACCTAGTAGGTTGATGTTACCAAACAAAGTCTTAAGGTATCCACCTTAATAATACTTTGAAAATTACTTCAAAATTTACATCAGGACAATTACCTTCATTCTACACACCAGCTTAGCAATATCTTTGGTTTTTTCATTAATGCTCGAGTGCATTTAATAACCAAAGTGTGTTGTACGAGTAATCGCAGATTCATGGGGTCAAAAGAAAACTAACCACTTAGAAAAGTTCTAGAATTTTATGAGTACTTGATCCATATTTAATATTATATTTTATTTTCATATATATATGTAGATGTTCTCTACTGATATATCGTTTTATAATTCTGTGGTGTGATTGTTTAATTAGACACAAACATAATATGAAATTTACGGGTGTGGATTTAATCTAAATGAGTTAGGTTAATTAGTTTGGGCTCGGACACAATTAGCTAAATGGTTTAAACCTAACTAATTAAATAACAAAAATGTACACTTAAATTATATTATATAGATATAAATATGGAAATAAAAGATGAGTAATTTTACGGTTAAATAGATTATATTCGTGAATGCATTTTCGCATTTAGATTCATGAGTCTGACAGGATTTTCAAGTTCGTGTAGATGTATTGTTACCGGCTTCGTGTATCTTTCTACTGTAAAGACGGTCTGTTTAGCATGAATAAAAATATTCTTTCAAATGGTAGAAATCTGTTTCTGCGAACCAAATATTCAAACTATCAAAACTTCAATAAAAAAACGTGTAACCCATTTATTCCCACATATGCATACAATAATTGAAGTACGACAAAATAACTTTTTGGCACCTTCTCCCTTGAAAAGCCACCCAACACAATATATATAACATATTTGATAACTAAATTAATATATATATATATATATAAAATGAAGCCTGCACATTTGGGTTATAAAATAACCAGCCAATGTAAAAAGGACACGTTGCAATATTCATGAATACAACTTTCTATAGTACTATTATTTTTGGTCAACATGGATCTCCGGTAAAACTATTTTTTTTAACGAACCACCTTCACTTCTAACCTAAAAAGTTAGATAAACTTTTATAGTCATTAACTAATCGCGTACCCGATGAGTATAAGACTAAATATTTGATATGATTTTAAAATCAATATGCAACTAAGTATATCAAACCCTATCACAATCAGTTCCATCATCATTCGTAGTAAATACCCATATCTCGGATTAAGATAATCTGAAGATGATCTCAAGTTCAAATCTAAATAAAATGTTTTTCTAACATATTATCATTTGGATTTAGAAACAATAAAGTCCTAAACCTCACATGTATTTTTCATGTTTACCTGTTGCTGGTAAATTCACTAGATCGGTTCATACTCTGATTACTCCACTTGGGAATTTATTATTATTATTATTATTATTATTATTATTATTATTATTTTATTATTTATTATTATATTATATTATTATTATTATTATTATTATTATTATTATTATTATTATAAATACCTACCCATCCTAGCCCTCATTCTAGGACCAGCCAACAAGTGTGGTGAGCAGAAGAAAGAGAGAGAATAATGAAGGGAGTGATGGTGAAGACTTTGAACATGATGGTGATGATGGCATGGATGATGATGAAGATGGGATGGATGATGTTTCAAAGCTCACCATTTGCATGGCCTCTAAAAGCTTGTGAGCAACTATGGGTGCAATTTGTGTTCATATTTCTCAAGTATGAGATGGAGACTATCAATGCAAGATATGTTATTCCCTTTGAGTACTACAATGTTCAACCCTCTGATAAGTTGTAAGCTCTATCTACCCTTGGTTGTTGCTCTTGTAACCATTGCACACCATATTTAACTTGTATAAAATAATCATTTGAATTAGTAGCATATATATGATCTCAAGAACACCATGTAATTGATTTTATTTAACTTTTTATTATTAAAAAACGTCGATGATGCTTGTCGAGATTGTTGGTAGTTCGATTTCAGTTAGTTGGTTGGTTATCAAGATTGGTTCCCAAACGTTATATACATTCTATTAGTTGGTTGGTTATCGAGATAGCTCTGAGCCACAATCGCATCAATGCTAACCGAATGGAGATTTTGCCTGCTTAACCAAGGTTTCATACCGATGATTATGCCACACGCGAGGTAAATTTTCGGGTCATTTGCACGGTTATATGTTTCTGGATACCCACAAACTTCCTATGAATAAAGTCTACCTATAAATTAAAGATGATGAACAATTAAAAAACCATCCTGCATAACAGGGTCAAGATTGGTGGCCATAGATCAGCTCAATAGCCGTAACAATATTAAAGGCCCATGACTAAGCCCAACATCAAGACAATTTGTTAATCGGAATTCGGAAGCACAATTCATGGTTAAATTAATTTTCAATGTACTTACATCATAGCAATCAAAGTTAAAAAATATAGTAAATTACCATTTGCATCCCTGACGTTTTTTCATTTTTAACCGTTTTCATCCCTATAGTTTCAAAATTATCATCTGCCCCTTGACGTTTTTGTTGGTCCAAATGATCGATAATCAGTGCAAAGGATTCACTAACCAGAGAAAACCCACTGAATAAACACAACTTTATCAATTGCACAATAAACAAGTTTTAAATATTTTCAATGATCTTCAAACTCACACAATAAACATGAATCAAAGGCTCAAATATGATAACAGTGAGCTTCCAACCAAATACACAGAATTGCAATCAGAAGATTTCACCATTAGGGTTTGCCAAAAAAAACTTGCTTACAATGATAGAACATGAAAATATATAAGCAGAGTGTAGTTTCGCTGACAGTTTCGCTGGTGTCCTGACCAACACCTAGTTTCACCCGACGGCGAAACACAGTTTCGCCGGGTGACCTAGGTCAGCTGACTACGAGCGAAACTATAGTTTCGTTCGTAGTTTCGCTGGGTCAGTGAAACTACACAAATACAAAAATACAAAATACATGGAAACAAACTAACATTCAGCCTATTACTTAAATAACAAAATAATCCTAACAACTATGGTGAGTCCAACCTATACTAGATCATCAATCCTCCCCCTAGGTTGGACCTCACCAGCTTGATCTTCTGATTCAGCTCCGGTTCTGTCTTTAACAATCTGAGCTTCTTCTGCAGCTTTAACAGATGTTTTCTTTTCAGCTCCAACAGTACTAATTTCCTCTCCCTGTGCACTGGCTCTTTCAAATTGCCTTGTCAGCTCCTGCACATCCATCCTCAATTCATTAGCTTTAAGTACTTTCTCTGTAAGCTCCCTGACTTCAGCCCTGACACCGCGAGCCTTGTTAGCTACCCTCATGAATAGGCTAGCTTCATTCCTCGTTTCAGCTCCGGCTCCGGCTTTGATGTGATTTTCACACAACACCACCAAATCTTCATCGCAAAAGGAAAATACTTCCATAGGGTCAAATAGTTTAATTTCTTCTCCCCCCTTCAGTCTAATCACTGCTTCCCCTGTATTATTATCATAGAACCACTTCTCAAATTTTTATAATCTTGGGGAAAGTGGATTTGGCACTCTCACTCTACTAACAGTTTTGGCTGGCTTGAGCTTCAACACAATCTTGTCTTTTCCTGTAGCCCAATCCAAATCTTTCTTGGATCTCCTCCTTTCAGTCTTCATATACTCGAACGCTTCAAAATTATCATTCAGCCCCTTCTTTATCTCCTTCTCTAACAACATTGCCCTCTCACTCATATTTGCCTCCAGAAGGGAATTTCTGCCAGTCTTCTTAGATCCCATCTAGGCAAGGTCTTGAAAGCCTTCCTTTTATGCAAGTAAGATATGTCCCTCCCCTTCTTTTAATCATAAACAATTTCAAATTAGCATTGTATTTCCAGCTTATGATTTTCTTATCAGACTCCTTTCTGCTAGGCTCTTTTATGTTCTGAAATAGAGGAGTTAACTGTTCAGGTTCCTTATTTTTGGTGAACCAGTCTTCCTTTTCCATCTCAATAATATCTCCTTCAGTTGAGCTTCTCTAAGCCACATATGTCAATGGACGCTCATCTACCTCATAATACTCTGGCTTAGAGTCATAATCTACTAATTGCTCCTCAATTTCCTCTTCTTCATCCATCAAATTCAATTCAGCATCCTTCCTTCCTATTCCATCTCTTTCTTCTCTAAACACTTCCTCACTAGTCAAATCCGCATCAATGTCTAATTCCAATTCTACAAACCTTGCCTCTACAACCTCAGCAACATTTCCTTCAGAACTCCCTGCACCACCATCTTTCACCACTACAGTTTCATCACTATCACCTCCTGCTTCAACACTATTCCCACTAGCACCAACACTTGAACCAACACCACCACTGCCACCAACACCACTGCCACCGACATCAGCACCTAAATCTCCAGCACCACTCCTATTAGCACCTGCTCCCGCTCCACTGGTGCCCTCTCCTGCCCTGGATGAATACCCCGCTTTCAGGAATGTGTACTTTGAAGTGTCAGTGAGATCATCCAACTCAGCTTGAGTTAGCTGATTGGGCAGGCCGACAACGGCTTTCAACTCATTTACTTCTATTAAAAGTCTTTAATCAATTCCTGTTGCTCTAACAGCATGGTCTTCATGCTTTCCATAACTTTATCCTTTTCTTTCTCCCTCAGCTCCTGATTTACCAACTTTATTTTGATCATTCCCAGCTCATTCGCCAAAGATGTATTAAGATTTCTAATCACATCTTGATCCAACTCTGATCTTGCATCCCTTCTTTCAAGGGCTTCAGAAAAAGTTTGCTGCTTGTGCTTGGTGCTTTGTTCAGCAACATTTGCAGGTTCACCTTGATCAGCTTTCTTTTTCGTTCTCCTCTCTCTTTGAGTCCTTAACTCCTCCTCCACTTCATCAATTTCTGCTTCCAAATCATACTCCTTCTCCTTTGCATATCTTTTCCTTTTCTTTATTGCCTCATCTTGCTTCTCCCGGTTCTCTTCAGCATTCTTATTTTCATTTTCAATTAATCTCCTTATGTAGTTCCACCTCTTGGCCGGGTACATGTTTTCCCATAGATAAGTGATCTTCCCACTGAAATCATGTCCTATGGCCGAGCAGTCAGCAAATATACTTGTATTCATTTGCACTAGCTTCTTGATTTCTCCATGTCTTGGCAAATTTGGGATCAGATCGTTTATCAACATTTGCACGAATCTGGGATATACAACCATTTGTCTTTCTTCAACGCCATTATATTCTCGGTCATACAGTCGAAGATTAACTTGGCTATATTAGCCTTTTGGCCTTTGCAGAATACAATCATGGCCTGTCCCAATGTAGATTAAAACCATCAGACCCTCCCTTCATGTGATCTAAACACATGATAAAGACACGTGTTATATACCTCCATTCCTTAGACAAGAAGGATTTCTTAATCTCTTTTCGGGAACCAAACGGAGGCCCTTCATAGCCAATGCTCCTGAAAGTCTCGAGAACCTGTGCCTCGGATAGCACTACTTTGGGTCCACAATCAGCCTCAAGTTTGAGCACTCTGGCCACGGTCTCAACTGTAATGGCTATATCATGACCACCAACTCTAGTAACTATCTGATGAGGGGTAGACTCTAAGTCACACTTGTCAGATCTCCAAAAATCTCTCACATGAAGGTCATAGATGGTAGGCGTGTGAGAAATGGCATAGCATATGGGTGACTCCTTGAGCCATTTGATGCAGTCTCTGAAGCCAACAGCCTTTGGGTTGTTGTCGTCCAATAGAGCAACAATATTGTTCTTCTCGTCAAACTTCAGATTAGCCATCTTTACTGAAAAGTAAACAAAAGAGGGCTAGTTATAGCATATATATAAGAATTAACAATGAAATGTAATAAAACATAAGAAAATTTAGAATGTTCAACAGTTTCACTGCTGGCGAAACTGTAGTTTCGCACAAGCGAAAATATAGATTCGTACATAGGTCACCCGGTGAAACTGTGTTTCGCCGCCGGGTGAAACTAGGTGTTGGTCAGGACAGTTTCGCTATCCAGTGAAACTGTCAGCGAAACTGCACTCTGCTTATATATTGTCATGTTCTATCATTGTAAGCAAGTTTTTTTTTTGTAATAAGAAGATTTCACTATTAGGGCTTGCCAAAAAAACTTGCTTACAATGATAGAACATGACAATATATAAGCAGAGCGTAGTTTCGCTGACAGTTTCGCTGGATAGTTGGATAGTGAAACTGTCCTGACCCGCACCTAGTTTCACTCGGCGGCGAAACACAGTTTCAAATATTGTTGGTCCAAATGATCGATGAAACTACACAAATACAAAAATACAAAATACATGGAAACAAACTAACATTCAACCTATTACTTAAATAACAAAATAATCCTAACAACTATGGCGAGTCCAACCTATACTAGATCATCAGTTTTATGTAATCTTCAACGCCATTATATTCTCGGTCATACAGTCGAAGATTAACTTGGCTATATTAGCCTTTTGGCCTTTGCAGAATACAATCATGGCCTGTCCCAATGTAGATTAAAACCATCAGACCCTCCCTTCATGTGATCTAAACACATGATAAAGACACGTGTTATATACCTCCATTCCTTAGACAAGAAGGATTTCTTAATCTCTTTTCGGGAACCAAACGGAGGCCCTTCATAGCCAATGCTCCTGAAAGTCTCGAGAACCTGTGCCTCGGATAGCACTACTTTGGGTCCACAATCAGCCTCAAGTTTGAGCACTCTGGCCACGGTCTCAACTGTAATGGCTATATCATGACCACCAACTCTAGTAACTATCTGATGAGGGGTAGACTCTAAGTCACACTTGTCAGATCTCCAAAAATCTCTCACATGAAGGTCATAGATGGTAGGCGTGTGAGAAATGGCATAGCATATGGGTGACTCCTTGAGCCATTTGATGCAGTCTCTGAAGCCAACAGCCTTTGGGTTGTTGTCGTCCAATAGAGCAACAATATTGTTCTTCTCGTCAAACTTCAGATTAGCCATCTTTACTGAAAAGTAAACAAAAGAGGGCTAGTTATAGCATATATATAAGAATTAACAATGAAATGTAATAAAACATAAGAAAATTTAGAATGTTCAACAGTTTCGCTGCTGGCGAAACTGTAGTTTCGCACAAGCGAAAATATAGATTCGTACATAGGTCACCCGGTGAAACTGTGTTTCGCCGCCGGGTGAAACTAGGTGTTGGTCAGGACAGTTTCGCTATCCAGTGAAACTGTCAGCGAAACTGCACTCTGCTTATATATTGTCATGTTCTATCATTGTAAGCAAGTTTTTTTTTTTTGTAATAAGAAGATTTCACTATTAGGGCTTGCCAAAAAACTTGCTTACAATGATAGAACATGACAATATATAAGCAGAGCGTAGTTTCGCTGACAGTTTCGCTGGATAGTTGGATAGTGAAACTGTCCTGACCCGCACCTAGTTTCACTCGGCGGCGAAACACAGTTTCAAATATTGTTGGTCCAAATGATCGATGAAACTACACAAATACAAAAATACAAAATACATGGAAACAAACTAACATTCAACCTATTACTTAAATAACAAAATAATCCTAACAACTATGGCGAGTCCAACCTATACTAGATCATCAGTTTTATGTAATCTTCATTTGAGTGTCTGTCATTTTATTTTTATTTTAATCTGAGTCAAGATAACTAACACTATTAGTTTTTCTGTTAAAGTTATTCTTAAAAAGACTAAACTACCCCTAAATTAGAAAATAAATAAAAAAACTTGTGGGACCCATTCGTCAACGTTTTCTTCTTCATTACCAACACACCATCACCATCACCACAACCTCATCACCAGTCCCTCACCTTCACCACCATCTCAGAAGGTTCAACGAAGGATTACATCCCGAGCCTGAAGCTATCGTCCGACGATTCATGTGCGTCGTCGTCGTCGTCGTCTTCTTCTTCTTCGTCGGATAACATCTCGCAATCGCTCGCTAGAGAACGTGTGAAGCTTCTGTCCGCCGGTGACAGCTCGTCGGATCGATCGGAGCAATCGTTCAAGTGCTTCTCCGTTTCCGATTTGAAGAAGAAAATCATCGCTAGCTTCATTAAAATAGCGAGCAAATCCAACTGCAAGGAGTTTGGAAAGAAGAAGAGGGTATGTGTTAATTTTGTATCTTGATTGTGTTTCGATTGGTTATTGGGTGTGATTGTAATATTGTATGTATGATGCAGCAGCAGAGGTGGCGGTTGTTTTTCGAGAAGCGACGGATGAAGATGATGGCCTCAAATGGTTTTCGGGCGTGGAGACCTGATGATGCTTCACGTACTCAAAATCTTCCAAACTTGCTTAAACAAAATAGTTTCCCCATGACTCTACTCCAAACCGGAAAATGCCTCGCCTTCGCCGCGTTCCGCCACGAGAGCATCTGCTGGTCCGATGACAGCTTCACCTCCTCCGACGAAACCCTCACCTTCACCACCACCAAGAACCACCCCCAAACGACACCACCACCTCCTTAGCCACATCAAACTCCTCCTCCGTCGTAAGACCGCCGCGATCGCCTCCATGGAAGCCGGCCTCTACACCGAATCAATCCGCCACATCTCCAAAATCGTCGACGTTCGCCGCTCTGCTCCTCCACCGTTCCTCGCCGACTGCTACCTCCGTCGCGCCTCCGCCTACCACTCCTCCGACAACTAGCGGGAGGTTGTGGTGGTGATGGGTGGCGGTGGTGTTTATGGTGGTGGGTGATGAAGAGAAAGAGAGAGAGAGAGAGAGAGAGAGAGAGGAGAGAGAGATAGAGATAGAGAGAGAGTGTGTGTGTGTTTTTGTGTGTGTTTGGTGGTCAGAGAAGAAGAAGATGATGTGGGTGGTCCCACAAAGTTTTTTTTTTAATTTTTTATTTTTAAGGGCAATTTAGTTATTTCCACAAAGAGTTAACTGAACAATTTAACGGAGTTAGTCATTTGGATTCAAACGGGAATAAAAATAAAATGTTTGGGGAAAATCGAGACTTTGAAACTGCAGGGATACAAGTGGTTAAAATGAAAAAAACGTTAGGGATGAAAATAGTAATTTACTCTAAAAAATAATAATTAACATGTATCTAAACATGGTTAAATTAATTTACGTCACTTCACTTTTAGATTCGAACAAATTTTAAAAAGAAACTAAAATTAATTTTGCACCGATTGTTTTCTTTGCGTATATTTTCCACCCCTACGTGACTCGTTTATGTTATAGAATCCCGATTTCGGATTGTTTAAGTTGTGAGAGCTCAAACTCGACTCGTTTAAGTTATAACAAATGAAGTGAATTTAATGTGTAAATAATTATTGAGTGGGTTTTATGTGAAATAATAGAAAATATGTTGATTTCTAATGTGCAAAAACTGTTGATTGACTTTTATGAGATAAAACAGAAAGTATGTTGATTTTTTACGTGTAAAAAATTGTACAATGATTTTGGTGAGAGAAACTGAAAGTTTATGATATTTGCCCTATTTAATATGTTTCAAATAATAATTACAATAACAATAAATTTAATCATATTAATGACGATAACAACAATAATATTATTAGTAACAACGACAACAACATTGTGTTGTTTTTTTAGTTACAATTTAATAATATGTTTTGGTTATATTATTGAATTTGTAACAATTAATAGTAATGATACAGTGATTATAATATGATGTTCTGCATCTTATAAGAGTTTTGTTTGAATGCAATAATGTATTAACTTTATTAATATAGATGACCCATCAATTTCATATGTTCAGTAACAACATCATAACGATATAATAATAAATCGCTAAGGTATGTATAGATATCCACGAGAATCCGAGTGCCTATATCATTGAGCACACCGAAACGAAGAGAACCCAAAAAACTATCTTTGTGACGTTGTCGTATAAGCTTAAAATTGAGTTGCGATGAAGCGTAAATACATCTAACCTAATAATCCTTTAAATGGGATGCAACATAGCATTCCCACAAACCCTATCACCTTAGTTTTCTCGTCCATAATATTTATTATATTTTAGAAAATCAAATAACTAATTTTCAAAATTTTATCTTTATCTCTCTATGTTATAAATCCAAGTCCTCTTTTAATCATAAATTTATAAAGTCATTTTTCATTAAATAATAACCAAGTATTTTGATTCAAAAATATTCTTTTTTAAAAATAAAATTGTCTAAAACAATTAATTTTTTCTAAAACAACGAAATTTTTTTAAACTATGAAATATTTTAAAATCAATCTTTTTAAAAAATAAAAGTTTTGTATAGAAATATATTTTACAAAACAGACCTGGAGTTTTTAAATAATAAGATATTAATAAACAAAATGAATTTTTTTCAAAGCAATTTTTTTGTAAAACGAAAGTTTTAAAAATAGTAAAAATATTTTATCAGCTAATCAAAGTATTTTTATATATAAAGTTTTACATCTTAACTTTTCGTTAACAAATATTTAGTATTTTTATTATTTAACCCTTGTAACGCACGAGATTATAACCTAAAAATAAAAATAAGCACATCTTTGCATATAGAGTCAATTACATAATATTTGCAAGAGGTCAATTGCATCAAATATATGTAAAAAACAACACATTTTTGCCATATGTAAAATTTATCAAAGGAAGTACTAATCATATATTCTAACTGCCGACATTATGTTTTGTAGCATTTGGATTATAGAAGAACAAACGTCAAACATTTTTAAATTATAAACAACCTACTTAGCAACATGTTACACGTTTTAGTTTTCTGATTGAAATTGCCATTAACTAAACATTTTGATGTTGCAAAAAATACCCTTGAGTTCGAAAACTAAAACATAACATATGTCAATTTCACAGTTTTTTTCTAGCCTACTTAGGTAAAACATACTTTTTATTTGATATATAAACATCTCATAATTAAAATATTGTTTGATAGATTTTTAATTATTTTATTAATAGACAACATCTGAATCGGTTAAAATATGTTTTGTTCACTTAAAAAACCACATTTTATAGTTCATGTAGTATTTTAACCAGTAAATTTTAAAAACATACTGAATGATTTAGATGCTACTTTTATTCTGTTATATCTGTTAATAAATCGATACAAGGTTGTCAAACAACCTCTGACTTAAACTTATAAATTTATAAAACTCATTTGATATATTCTCCGTACCGAATAATCATCTAATTACCCCTCCCATATGTTTCGAAGTATGTTATTTTCAGTTGGTTTTATTTATCCCTACACAAAATCGTTAATCTAGGCCTACATAAAGTTATAAAAGTGCCCTAGAAATGCCAAAAATAAGCTCAACATATAGAATGTGTTATGTTCAAGTTCCCTTTTCTATGCTTAGTTGACTTGTACCGTACAAATGCATAATGCACAACATCCACTTTTGTGATATTCCACTCGCTGGCTTTCTCTATTATCTTCTGTCACCAAAATCTTGATCTCACCAAATCCCCCTCTCTTCCACGCTAATCACCACCGCCGATCGCCGTCGCCGTCGCCGTCGCCGTCGTCGTCGCCGACCACCGTCCCATACTCCCTCCGGAGATACCCATCTCAAACCCTTATCCCTATTGATCGAATTTGATCATACTCATTTCAATCAGATATCTTTCACACCTTCTTACTCTGTTTCCCCAATTTCATCGTCTGATTCGAATCAAGAACATCTTTTTAAGGTACCCATTTGCTTATTTGATTCGGTGTTGTTGACTTGATGCAATCCCCATCTCTTTTCTCCCCAAATTGATGTTTTTTAGTTTGATCGAGTGTGTGTGTTGTGCCAAACTCTGTTACTGCTAATTAAGTGTGCATTGTTTGTTCTAAGGGTGAATGGTGATTTGATTTGTGTTGTGGGTTATGGATCTTGGGTTTGGTTTTGTATGGTGTGTTAATGTTGTTTGGGTTGTGTACGTGATTGTTTGTAGTTGATTACGTGGGGATCACTTGTTTCGAATTTGTTTCGTGTTGATGTTTTATGTTGGCCTTTTGATATGAGTTTTATATTTGGGATTTGTGTGATGTTGTTCATGAGCATGAGTATGCATAAAATGGGACTTGTGTGCTAGATCGAATACGAAAAATGCATATTGCTATTTGGTGTGTTGGCATTGATCTTTTCTGAAGATGCAGATGTGTGGTGATTGAAGTCCTTTGATTAAATTAATTGGAAATCCAAATTATCTTTCTCAACCCTCTTAGATTTGGAAGGAAAATAGTTTATAAACCAGGCTGTTTGAGCGTTCGTATGCTACGGATCTAGGATTTCAACAAGGGTATGTAATCATAACAAGTTCTTAGGGGATTCATAGTTGGAAAGGAATAGGGGAGGTTTGAAAAGAGGGTTAATTGAAATATAGAATCCTCATTTGATCTTTAAAGTCTTAAGATTTGTATCGCATATTGAGTATTTGTGCAATCTTGTGTCTTACTTCCTTTGATTAGCTTGATTTTGACTCGTACGTTTTGACGTGCGGAAGTTGTGTCCTTAATTCAGGTGGTTAGGTGTTCTAAAATCTCAAAAATTATAGTTAATTTAATGTTTTCCATTTTATGTGCCTTGAATATAGCTATCATATTTTCGTTATATTGGATCTAAAAATGGCAGTATGTCTAAACCTATCATATGAAAATATGGCCAGGATAGAAGGTGTAGAAATTATGGAGAGAGGATCTGTTTTGCTGATATAGTTAAATCAACCTTAACCATCTAAACAGTCAGGATGGCAGTTTCTAAGAAGACAGCTTTGGCGTTCAAGTCCTACCAGAACCAGGCTCAGGTGCTGGTTAAAACCTACCTTTTAGCAGATGCTTTTATGCCATACACGTCTGTTCTTGGTGGTGTATTTGCTTCCAAAATGGTACATCTAATCCTTCCCTTTTATTATGTTTCTTCTTTTTACTTACCAATTACCATGGGAAATATGACGATAAAGACCAAGTCATATGTTCTTGCATAACTAGGTGCGGCATGCCTCTATTTGTTTATTTTTGTTATGCATATGAAAATATTAGATGTGGCAGTTTCGACCCATTTACTTATGAGTGGGTCGATATAGGATGTGTTCTTTTTCTCAAACGGGTCAAATAAAGAAAATTAGCTAAAATGAGAACATGTCAAACAAGTTGAAAGTCGCCCAAAGTCTATTTTTAATGCATACAATCCTATTATTACTGTCATTGCTATCAAAACTAACACATTAATCATTTTATATCCATACACCCTCCTGCACACTCTTTGGAAAAAGATTTAGATTTCCATTGTAATATTATTGTTTTTGGAATCGCAATTAACACTGTAAAGATTTACAGAAGTTAGGACATTAAAGTGTTTCTTTGTCATGCCTACCCTGCCTGGCCTGTGTTTATCCATACAGAAAAATGACCAGTTTCAAGTTTTAACTTTTATCTGTTACATAATCCTTCTGTTTGTCCATCTTGCCACTTTAGAAAGAAATAAAAATAACAGCTAAATAATTTATGATTTTTCATCAAGTCATGGGTGCTGTTCTAATCATTTAGAAGATTTTCTTCAGGTCTATGATCTTACACAATTGATAAGCACTTTTTACTTCAGAACGTATGCCGGCCTTACAAAAATTCAGCGGATTGAGTGGAACAATCGGTATGCATTGTCTTTCTTCTCTCCTATGTTTGAATTATCTATTAGTTTTCATTTCTTTTTGTTTTATCTTTACGTCTTTTAACTCCTTTTGTTCTTACATGTTCGTTTTTTAATCTTTGTTATGTTCCATCTCTTTTTTTTTCAGGGGTATGTCCTCTGTTCATGCCATTTTCATTACAGCAATGTCTTTGTACTTTGTGTTCTGGTCAGATCTTTATTCTGATCGGTATACTGCTGGTCCTGTTACTTTCAGAACCTCACCACTCTCTACATTTGCGTTAGGGGTAAGTGTTAAATTGTTAATTATATATTGACTTAATTCTGCAACTTCTTTCTCTAGCAAAATTGGAAACTATGGTCTTTGTAGATGTTTTTAGGAGATTTAGTAGTCGGTCTTAATCAAAGTATTAAAGATGCTAAACGGTACATGTTTTTTAAGCTTATGACCCCCTTCCTAATGTTATTGACTTAGTAATCGGTCTTATTCAAAGTCTTTGTAGATTCTTTTATAGTTGATTTAGTAATCGGTCTCAATCAGAGTATTAAAGATGCTAAATGCTACATGTTTTTTAAGCTTATGGTCCCGTCCTAATGTTTACAGTGTGATTTTTTTACAGGTTTCTGTTGGCTACTTCCTGTCTGACCTTGGAATGATCTTTTGGCTATATCCTGCCTTAGGTGGATTAGAATATGTAAGTTTCATCGCTTAGGAGGAAAAAAGTTTATAACAAATTTGTGCTCTTTCCTTCATGTACCAGAAATATTCCCTGCTAAATTTTAGTCGTTTTTATGCAAATTATTCATACTCCTGGATTTCAGGTTGTTCATCACACACTTTCAGCAATTGCAGTATCATATGCCATGTTTACAGGGGAAGGGCAGCTTTACACATTCATGGTCCTTATATCTGAGTTGACAACACCCGAGATCAACTTGAGATGGTATGTTTGGGCAAGTGATGTTCATGATTCACATATACTCCTGAAATTTAATCAATTTTCTCAATGGATTAGGTACCTAGATACAGCTGGTTTAAAAAAGTCTAATGCATATCTGATTAATGGTGTGGTGATATTCTTTACCTGGATGGTGAGTATTACGATGTTTTCTTTCATCATCGGTAACCATGCTAATCTACATATCATACATGATTTGTTTGCTGATTATTTGTCCATTAAATTGCTTTCATTTTGGGTGTCTGCTATTGCAAATTTCCAACCAAAATAACTAACTGTCCCATCATTATTGATTTTGACCCACCATTTGCTAAACATTCCCATGGTGCTATTGCTGCTTAGTCCTTTACAACTGCTTCATGAGTTTATCTATTTAATGCAGGTGGCCAGAATTTTGCTGTTTGTCTATATGTTTTACCATGTTTACTTGCACTACAATCAGGTAACTTTCTAAATTCTAAGTCACCTGATTTTGTGTTACAGTTGTGACTTTGTTCACCCCCTTTCGGCTGTGTTTTACTTATGGATGACAGACAACAATAATGGTGTCACTTTAGATGTTTGACAAGATACTTGGATTTAAATACTTTAAAGAAATATAGACCTGAGTATATCGAGTGTCAGATGATAAAAATAGGGAACTTTTTTCTTGAAACATTCGAATTGGTTTTTTCTTAGATATGATGATTATCGGTTTAAGGTTAAGCAAATGTAACTTTAGGAATATTAGACTAGTTCGTTAATGTCATATCTAGAAGTTTTCTATGCCTAATATTACACACTATATATGGACCCCATATGTGATTTGACTCGCAATCAATACACAATATGTTTATGGTTTAATCTGGTATCCAAACCCTAGCACACCCCGCCCTCCCCCCACCTCATATCATTTTCCTTCATCCAAGTTTTTCCACCATTATGGTTCCATCATCGTATTTGCTCATATGATATCCCTTATTTGCATCATATAATTGGGACTCGAAAATCAGAATGCTAAATGGATGAAACGGGTAGGAACGTATATCCTCCCAGATACTTTTTAAGGGGGGTGTTCTTGTTTGCATTTTGGAACTTGCTATTCAATTGGTGACTTCAACTTTCAATGCTTGTTATAAACATTGTTCCTCATATTTGATAATTTAAGGGTCAAATAACACGCTTCATGCCAATTGCAACAAAAGCGGATTATCTGTGTATAAAAAAGTTTACCTATTTACCCTGTCTTTTAATCTGATAGAATTTTATTCGTAATTAACAAAACATTTCAGCTTTAGTTGCAAAAATGTCATTTTTTGTTCGTTTTAGATTTCATGAATATTTATTAGACATCAAAACACACACGTCATTATTTGATTATTACAACTTTAAACACTTTCTTCTGCACCTCCTTATATTACAAGTGATTATCTGGTTCTTGTTGTTCAGTACTTCGGTATTACCTAAAAATTTTAGAAATGCCCATCTGAACACACCTAAGATTCTGAATATATGTGTGAATATGATTTGATATGTCTTCGTACCACGAAATTACCTGCAGGTGATCCAGATGCATGAAATCGGGGTTCTTTTGGTGTTTATGGTTCCATCGGTGCTTGCTGCCATGAACTTGATGTGGTTCGGGAAGATTGTTAAGGGTATGTTGAAGACGTTGGCAAAGAGACAGTAAATTCATTAAAACACATCTTTCATGTGAACTGATATCATGTTGATGTATACGACGGCAAAAACAGAAAGATAGGATGAGGGAAGTTGTTGACCAAAGTTAACCAAACTAAAATTGTTGTAAAGCATTTGTTACATGATGATATGAATATATCTATGTAGATTATGCCTTTCTGAATCATGATCTCTATATATTGTTTTTTTTATATATTTGGCATTTTACCGTTGAATTTATGGTACTGAAACTTATTTTAACAGAAAAGGCAACCTACATTGATCAAACGCTCCTTCACCTCACTGCCAACACTGCCTTTTGCACCACCACATCCAAAAAAACCATCATTCTCAATCTTCTATATCCCATAACAAGCGTTTGTCTGAAGAACCTGTTCCGTGGGTGCATATGTATGCGTTGTTCATACAATACTAAAAAGCAGCTAATACATAGTTCCAATATCTCGAAGTTTCAATTCAATCCTATGGGACGTTTCAATCACATGTTCTACGAGACTTCAAAATCCCGACTCTACTAGCAAAACATGATAACCGTTGAATCCGCCTGGCATGCTAAAAAATCTGAATCACAACAGAATCTATAAACATTTTCACTGTTAAAAGATTGTGGTTCTAAGTCATGTGTAGGGTCTTCACAATAGCCTGCTGAGTGACTTGATGACCGACTTCAAATTCTTCCTTGTAGCTTCATCGCCCGTGAATCCCAGAATATCAGATGTTAAACTCTGAAAGTCACAATGTTAATCAAGAAATGTTACTTAAACCCATTAACGTATATATATGTGCTAATTTGGGTTGTGTTTTATCTCAAGGATAACTGGATAATTTCATACATCCCCTTCAAGATAAAATATTATATTCACCCAAAAAAAAAAAAATCATAATATCAAATATACACGTTTTCAAATTTATAACATTTATACCCTTCCCTTAAAACTTGCATTTGGATATTAGAGTTGGAAATGTAAGGAGACAAAAAAGGTATAATGCTCATATTTTAAATTGCATTCATTGAAACAGGTAAGTATGAAATTTCGTGTGTTTTAAATAGGTAAATTTGATTTTATTCTTTTTCATTGTGTAAATATAGTATTATGACAAGTCGTAATCAGTTTAAAAGTCATCCAAAGTCCATTTCATAGGCGGAAGTCCAACCTCCTAATTGTTTTATTCACATAATTATGGTAATAAGATAGTTTGTGTAAGTGATAATTATAATTAACTAACTAGTTATTTGATAGAAAATTTGACAAGATATGCTTGTAGGTCAATCCAAACTGCCCCATACTAAAATGACCGATTTCAACCTGACTCCTTTTTATATGTAACCCAACCCACACATCACGCGACCTATACAAGTCAACATGAAAAGAACCAGAAAAAAAATGGAAAAGAAAGACTTGGCGAAGTTGCAAACCTCGATGTTCTTCAAAGTAAATACAAGTGTATATATGGATTTCCGAATCAACTCGGTGTTCTCTGGAGTCATAATTGACGCATGCATCTTTCTGCCAAATCGGAAATATAGTATGTAAATTCAACAGGATAATAAAAAGCACAAAGATGCTTAAAAATAAAGATGTGTAAAAACCAATAGGATACCTCAGATCCTCTGTTGCGAGAGTGAGACTTTTGGTCAAACTTTCGACTTCCTGCAGCAAACCGCTATCTCGAACCTCTGCCAACATAGGTTGAAAATCCTCAGCCATGGCCTGTACCTGAGAAAAGGTTGGTAAGAGGTTTTAGTAAGAAACATAACTATTACGATTGAATGTTATCTGATTCATATATTCTGCTGTGTCCATATGTGGATTGCATGTTTGGCAGGATGACATTTCCAAGAATAAGCAAGCAACGGTTCTTTCTATTTCTAGTAATAACGATGACTTGTTGTGCCATCAAAGGGTAGATCAGGCGAACTTTTGGAATTAAATATATTTGTCACTAAATTTATTTACTAATAATATGCAGGCCTTTGCAGTGTAAGGCTTCTAAGGACCAAACATACTACTTTATCTTGGTCATGAAAATTATGTGTCGAGTCTACCTTGTTTACATGGTGATATTTGGGGTCCATGTTGTGCCCATACACTTCATGTTCATGGTTTCTCTTTCATTGATGACCATACATAAGTTTTTGGGTGTATTTCCTCGATGAAGAATATAAAGCTCCTTCAAATTAAAAAAAAAAAAAAGCATTAACAAACCAATAACTGCAAACCACCGCTTTCGAGCTAGGAAGATTGCTCAGGAACCGAGCTCGAGCTCTTAGTTTACACCCCAACAAAATAGGGTCTTCGAACCTAACATCTTAAAACTTCTGCAATCTATAACATGTTCTATGCAATACGAAAGTAGTCGTCCTTACATCATGTCACCTTATCATCTGAAAGTCATCTAAAACCATATCCTTCTGTTTCATCAGCTTGGTCTGTGGAAACAATGCATTTGTACAGTTCACTCCCTCGATCATTTTGAACTTTACTCCCCATTTCACACGTGTGTTCATGGGTTACTCACCCACTTTTAAGTATGTTTTTCGTCAAAATATGTTGAATTAAGCACTACTTGTCTTCTATTCTACTCATCGTCATGGCGAGAATGTGCGTCAAGACGGGTCATTATGTTCTCTATATGAGCCTAAAAAGCTGAAATAATGTGTTCCCTATATGATCATGAAAGTGAAATTGAAACAATACCGTACCTTGAGTGCCACCAACACATCATACCACTTCCATCCATGTTGGAACTGAAACAGGTTCTCACCTAGTTGTGACCAACACCTCAATACGTCTAACCATATCACCAAATGTCCAAATCATATGAAGCGGAACAACATGGGGCATCAAAACCATTGCAAATTCTTTACAAAGGCATTCCACTTTTGTTTGTGCCAAGTTTCCAATCAATATGAATGTTCTATAGTCCAAACAAACACCAAAGATAATCGATCACGACACGAGATACCAAATAATTCCACCATAGCCTCCTATTGCCTCTAAGAAGTAATCTATACCTATACTTGACATATCATGCAATAACATCTCTTGTACATACCAAGCTTTTATTACTAATCCTTTTAAGAAAGAAACTCAGAGAGACGTATGTGAAGCACTCAAGAAACCAATATGGAAAGATGATAGAAACCTAGTCGACTTGATTGAACTTAAACAAGAAAACAAGAACACACTGCGGTCCTCTTCGAGATGGACCAGTCTCCAAATTACAAGACCAGAGAAAAATCAAAGTACTCAACACCTAATTACTGAACAAAACAACTATTAATACTACTCCTATCAGTTAAGTAATCACTTCCACTTCCCCACTCAGCCCTAATAAAATACTGCATTAATACTACTATCAATTGTGTAACCTCTTCCACTTCCCCACTCAGCCACTAATTAATTACTACTCTTGACTAAGGCTGAATGGGTCAAACTAGTCCCCACTTGGGTTCAATAACCCACTGAAGTGCCCATGGGTTGCTGGGTTGACCCGTGGAGCAGTATCAATACTTCCCGCCCAGAAAACCGACTTGTCCTCAAGTCGGTGAGGGGGAAAGCCAGCTGTGCATCTGATCACTTGTTCCTTGTAAGGCTCAATAGCTAAGTGATGAAAGGTGGCAGAATTTTGGGTGGGCAGAGGGACTCCTTGCAGCTTGTATTCCTGCCCATTAATGGTGAAAATCAAAAACATCTTGCTCTAATTGGCTTGAACCGTATTTAGGGTAGCAAGCCATTGAATGCCAAGTACTACACCAACCCCCTCTAATGAGAATGGATAAAAATCTTGAGTAATTTGAAGGCCCGATATTTTTAACGCAACATCTTTACAAACCTGATTACAGCTGATTATGTCACCATTGCCAATTTTTACACCAAAAGGGGGTACTGTTGTTGTTGGTATCTGCACTTGCTGAACCAAGGAGTGAGCGATGAAGTTATGGGTGGATCCGCAGTCAATCAAGATCAGCACATCAGATGAATTAATCGTGCCATGAAGAGTGAGGGTGGGGTGTTGCGACTTCAACGAGATGGCATTAAGGCTGATTTCAGCCATATCCTCATGATTGAGCAGAGTTCCCTCGCCATCTGTAGCAGCTTGACCTCCTGTTTCAGTAGCAGCCTCTAGGAGTTGAAAATTTCCTGTTTTGCAACGATGACCAGACGCATATTTGTCCCCGCATCGAAAGCATTCCCCTTTAGCGAAGTGGGACTGTTTTTCAGCATCAGAAAATCGCGGCGGAGGGTTTTGGGAAGATGTTCCAGTTGGGTTGGTAGCAACAGCAGTAGTAGTAGTGTTTTGGTATCAACAACAGTAACTGAAACAGGCCCCGATCGAATGTTACTCAGCTTCGACTCAAACTCCACAGCTAGACTCATTGCATTATAAACTGTACGGGGTTTGTGAATCCTTACGTCTGCCTTCAGTTCATCTTTTAACCCATTCAAAAACACTCCCAATAAACAGTGATCCGGCCAATTGGATACTCTCTCAGATCTTTTAGCAAATTCTTGACGATATTCTTGAATGGTTCCTGTTTGTTTGATGCTACAGAGGTGCTCGTCCGGGTTTTGGAATTCCGCCGGCCCAAATTCTTGTGAAGGGCGTGCACAAGCTCCTCCCAATAGGTCACGGTTTGATCAACCGACAACCAAGAGTACAAATCTAAGGCGTCTCCCTCGAGATGCATGGCTGCCACATCGACTTTATCCTCATCAGCAACACTATAATATCTGAAGAATTTCTCCGCCTTCAAAATCCACCCTCTCGGGTCCCCACCGTTGAAAGCAGGCAGCGTGATCTTAGTCGATGGACGGTGGTGATTTTGTCGACCAGAGGACTCTCCTTCCTCATACCGACCTGAGAAACTATTGGATTTTCCTCGTGAAGTCTCCCGTGACTTGAGAGCGGCAACATCTGCCTTAAGAGACTCAAACCGGGCGGCTATAGCTGCCAACTGAGCAGCAATGGGGTCTGATTGACTGCTGCCATCAGGATTGCTCCGGGTGTTGGTGCCATCGTGTTTCCCGGCAATGGAACCAAATGATAGAACCTAGTCGACTTGATTGAACTTAAACAAGAAAACAAGAACACACTGAGGTCCTCTTCGAGATGGACCGGTCTCCAAATTACAAGACCAGAGAAAAATCAAAGTACTCAACACCTAATTACCGAACAAAAACAACTATTAATACTACTACTATCAGTTAAGTAATCACTTCCACTTCCCCACTCAAATACTACTATCAATTGTGTAACCTCTTTCACTTCCCCACTCAGCCACTAATTAATTACTACTCTTGACTAAGGCTGAATGGGTCAAACTAGTCCCCACTTGGGTTCAATAACCCACTGTTCAATAACTCACTGAAGTGCCCATGGGTTGCTGGGTTGACCCGTGGAGCTGTATCAAAAGAAGTTGTGTAAGACAAAATGAGGTTATGGAAGAAGACAATATGTGAGGTCTAGCAACATGAAAATTGGAAGTATGGTGTAAATGGAATTTTATGAATGAATACAATTTGATAGCGGTCAATAATGGGTGTCTGGGTAGTTAACAAGCACTTCTTGCACCTATGTTAGGGGGATTTGGTGACATGGCGTCATAAGAAGCAATAGGTAAACCCTGGAGCTGGAGAGAGGAAGAATTGCACGGGGTAGCTCATGTATATGTAAGGGCATTTGGTTTAACCAAGTGCATTCTCAGCTATGTAGTTATAGCATGAAAATCCAGTTGTAGTTAGTATAGTTCATAATTCAATCTATCATGATTGAGCAAAACATATAGGTGTAGACCAATACTTCAACAAAGAACATCGATAATGGTGTGTTAACCTGCCTTCCTGCACAACCGAAATGGTAGACAACCTAACAAAAAGCCTTCCTCTACTAAACTTCAAAACTACAAAATCCCAAGTTAAGCATTTCTATATTCAAGAAGGGTTGTAGTGCACAACCAATCTAAGGATTAATAAGGCGGTACAATGAAGAATTTACGCGTTTTAGCTCATGTTTCTTTCATAAATTGATCGTATGAAAAAGCAAACACTAAAGTGAAAGCTAATGGCGGCATAGACTCTATTTAACCCCAGCTAAATTAAGCAGACTTAAATTCAACAAAAACTGATATCATGCAAAATTTATCAAGAAACATTTATTAGATTGATGTATCACACCTTTAAGAGCAATGGTCTTGCTTCTTCAATAACTGTTGCAGCTCGTTCCGCCAATGCATAAGTGTTAGCAACACCGATTTCTTCTACTTCTCGTCCAAGACGCGTAAAGATCCCAACTAACGCATCCAAACTTACACCTTGGTATCCTTTCAACTTCTGTCTGTCACACACAATCACACCTTCCTTAACACAATCAGGGTCCAAAGGACCAAACGAAGGCGTCGGAATCGGATCTCTAGGAGTAATATCAATCATTGTCTCCATCAAAAGACCAGATTGATTCACCTCAATCAACGAATTCCTAGGTATAATTGTTTTATCATCCTCAACCTACATTGCACACACTCAACAATCACACAATCAAGATTCACAATTTCACATACAACTACAAACTTTCGAAACTTGAAAGTTGAAACTAACCTCAACAACAGCTTCAATTCTCTTCAAAGAAGGATTAACACGAATCACATTACCAACAGTAACCCCTCTGATCCTAACTTGTGTACCATTGAAATCCCACAAGCCTGTGAAAACTCAAAAACTGCAACATACTTTCTGAATCTTGACTTCAATTGAAACGCTCGTAACCAAATCAAACTAACTGCAAGCAACACCGTACCGGAAACCAAAAACAACCCAACCCCACCTTCCCAAATGCTCCGACGACCGAACCCAAAGTCGCTCAAAGGGCGCAACGTTCGTTTCCATAGGTTTAAGGGAACATCAAGAACAACTGCAAGTGGGTTCTTTTTATGGGTTTCTGAAGAAGATGATGATGATGAAGAGGGTTGTTGGCTGTTTGATGTATCTTGAGACGCTGATTTAACAGAAAGTGGGAGTCTTTTTGGGGGTATTGAGGGGAGTGTGATTAGGGTTGTGAATTGGGATTTGGGGGAGACCCATTGTGCAGGTAGCATTACAGGGCGAATTGGAGTGTTTAGTGATGAATTCATAAGCATTTGATGCTATGATCGATGAAATGATGAAGGGGTGTGTGAAGAAAGAAAGGGTGAAGAGATGAAAAGAGAATAGTAAGAGAATTGAGTAATTGTACTTGTGATACCTCTTGTATTGTAACTTTCTATCATGGTATATGTCACCACCAACAACCAAACAAGCAATATTTTGGTTGTACCCTTCTTCTTAGGTTAAATGTAGCAAATACTAAGTTTTTAAAGGGTGGGTTGCGTCCGATGATAAAATCGTAAGAGTTAGAATGGTGATTTTATATATCTTGATTAAAGATTCGAGTCTTCGTCTATAACAGTTTGATATAAATTAATTAGAGTGGGGATTTGATCCAATGATAAAACCATGAGAGTTAAAGTTGTGAGATTAAGGGTTTTTGTTAATTAAAATTAGATAAGCTGTGATTTGTCATTTAAGCTTTCCAATAATGTAATGTAATTTAATTTTGATTTCATTTAATGTAGTGTTTTAGTTATTTTATCAAGAATAACATCATAGTTTGCTCATTTGTATAACGATCAACGAATATGTTTGTTAAATTAAGAGATACGTGATTACATTTTATATTGTATAATTTTTTTGATTGAGTATTATTTGTTGTACCCGGAATAAGATATAACATGCTAAATGATTGTTTGTATTTGATAGAGGTTGTTCACGGGTTGTAGACTACACCACTCTGGGTTGAGATGATGGCACCAAAAACTAGAAAGACGGAAACGCAAACCAAGACTAGACCAGTAGATGGTTAATCGGTCCTAGTTCGGTGCCATTTGGTCAGGTGATTCAATGGTTGGTTATAACATGAATATAAATGAAAAATTGTGTGAATGGTGATTTAATTTCAAGGAGAAAAATATGTGGGGCTACAACAATCATTCACGACCATAAACTCTGTTATAAAACCATTTACCAGTCTAATCTTTGTTCACATCATTCACAATCATAACTCTCACGAACATAAAATTATTCTCTAATTCTTAAATTTTAATTCTCTAACGATCCTTTACTAACCATTTATCTCATTCAATGATCTCTTACTAACCCATTATAATACTTCGAATACACATCATTCACCACCATAACTCTATTCTCTAATCCTTAACTTTTATTTTTTTACTACTAATTTTTTCCCTTGGGGGGTGGGTAGTATGTGGGTCTACATTGAAAGTTTTTTTCCTTTTTAGAAAAAACAGAGAAGCCCCTATTCCACAATCCACATCATAGACCGAAGGCCACTAGTCAATGCTCTTGTCTTTGTTACACTCCACATTGTTCATTGTTGTAACTTTCCTCCACTAATGGGTATTTCATCATTGATGAATTTGAGCAACATATTCAATCCTCCACACTTACAGTATTAAAAATGTATTCCAATTGCAGGTTTCCCTCTAGTCAACATTTTGTTTTTGCACAATTGATAATAATAACTTGTGTAAGTGAAATGGAACTATTAGCTGTGGAAACAGATGGGTGTTTTCATCCGATTTTATGGAATACATGAGTGGCAATATTCACTCATTTAAGATGAAGGGTTTCACTCAAATCTTGCAAAATGAAAAAAAAAAAAAAAAATACTGAAATCAAAAGTTTCTCAAAGAAAACCCCAATTAGCAATCTTGAAACCGAGCCATGGATTATTATTTATCGTCTTATACGATTCAAACATCAGAAGGCAAAGCCGAAGAGAAAGACAATCTCAAACACACTCACAAGCAAAAGAAACCTCTTCCAAGTGAGAGCGTGTTAGCTCAGTGATTATCTTCTTCTTCGCAGAACTTAGAATATTGGTCACTATCCATTAGAGATTTTACTTCATCAGTGTTGCTCATCTCAACCTTTATAATCCATCCATTCTCATATGGGCTTCCATTCACCTAAAAACATAAATACTTACAATTAAATTAATAACACTAACACCACCTTTTTATGTTTAAGCATCATTGAGTAAACTATCTTTGGCCACTTAACAAATAACTTTATGTGTTCACCTCATGGTGCGGCGACCTTTTAGCCACTAGTATACCTTTCAGGCTACAGACCGTCATTTTAAGAAAGATTTGCCCTTAATGACCGATAACATTATCGTTTCTACAAAGAGCAAACAATTCAAATCTTATTTTTTTTTGGTGGAAATGAGTTAGGTGAGAAAATTTGGTTGGGCATCAATGAACAACAGCCAAGTAAACACTTCTACAAAGAAATTAGCCAAAACTAAATACCATAAAACCATGCAGTCCTCATGTGTTTTAGTAAAGGGACCAAACTATAACTTTCGGTCAAACACTTGTACAAAATCATGCGATTTCTATGCATTAGATCTCGAAAAATGGGAAGTAAATGAACTTACCAAGCCCGGTGAGCTGGTGAGTTCCTCATTGATTTGAACTACTTTGCCAGAAACAGGAGAGTTAATATCACTAGTAGCCTTAACACTTTCAACTGCACCAAACCGTTACCTTGGTTACAGCTGACCCAACTTCTGGTAACTCAACATACACCACATCTCCCAAGTGATCCTGGGCATGGTCTGTAATCCCTATGGTGGCTGTGTTACCGTCGATTTTTGCCCATTCATGTGAGTCAGCATACTTTAGATCCTTCACAACTGGAAGCAGCAGAAAATGTACAATCATGAGTTATCAAACAGATCTAATACCCCTAAAGGAACAGAAACGCCTAAATGTAAGCCCCTGTAACTTCCTAAGTGTTTAAAATGTATATTTTTTTGAATAAATTTTGTTGACTGTGGGTGATATAACCAGCACAAAAATTGTGAATTCAATTACTTTGTTATGGCCACCAAAAAAATGTTCAGAAAGTTATGTGACATTAAGAGCAATCACACACCACGTTCACCAGGACATTTGATCAGCGAAAAATAACAAGAAAACTTGAAGCGAAACACGACTGTTGGCTTGGTTTTTTTTAACCATTAACATTCCAAATTCACAGATCTGCTGGTGAGTGCTCACTAACTCATTCAATGACGAGTTAACCACACAATGCTTGCTACCTTCTCTTTTAAGCAAAAACCAAGTGTCTATGATAAATTTGTTATTGAACTTGCAGAAGTGCTTGGTAAGTAGGTACTTAATGGAAAAGTGTATTTTTGTACTAACTGTATTTATATTAACTAAATCTTAATACCTTAATACCCACTTGATTGATTAACTTGCACAAGCCACTCGGTTGACAGGCTGCAATACGTAGGGGAGGTCAAACTCAAAACATCACAACCGAGGAGACTCAACCCAAAGCCATCTATAACCGCATAGGCATAATACCTTTTAGAGGTCATATGCTTAAATCCACATCTGTTTCAAGACCCCAAATGTAGATTATTGTACACCACCAAAGCATATTCTTAGTTGTTGTACACTATGCTGTTAGGTATTGTACTTATGGTATACCTTCAAAGGCCAATAGGTTTCCAATCCAACCACAGCCATGTCACACAACAATGCAACCCCAAATCTGGTCCACTTTTCGATCGAAAAGAGGAAGCGCTAGATTCTTTTAGAACGGCTAACTCACACACCCTCTTATTCTACTCCTAAATTTACACTTCAACTTTTTTCCACTATGAAACTTGAACCGTCAACCACTTAGAATGAACACCTTTCTAAACACCTGATACCGCTAGGCTACAAACCTCCGGTGGACATGCTAGATAAACAAGGCTTTGGGTTGACTATCAACTATCAAAACCAAGTCTTTTACAAGATAATAACAAGGGATGATTATCATAAAGAACATACATCGCTTCACATGATCGAACATGTTTAGTTCTTTTATAGGTAGAACCGTAGAACCAATCAAACTGGTTAACAAAAAGTTTCAAACTGCAGCATTTTTCTACAAGGATCATATAAAATCAAGAACAAAAAACCCTAAGTGAAAGTATGAGATCTTCAAGGCATGAAAACCCTAGATCAAAAAGACAAATTTTGGGGAAAAAGTAATGAAGTGAGATCAAAAGTTGTGTAGAAAGTTGATGGAATCAATACCAGAAGCAAAACCTCTGTTGAAAGTGGAGATCTTGAGGTATGAAGCAGCTTTTGATGCCCATAATCTTGAAGCCATGGGTGTTCTTTAAGTTGATACTAAAGTACTAACTTGATGATCACCAACAAACTCTAGCAATTGGGTGTGTGTGTGTAATATGCCACTGTTGTAATGTGTGTCAGCTCTGTTATTGGGGTGCTAGGTCACTTCACTTTAGGTAGATTAACCCTATGTTTCAGTTAATAGAAAAAAAAAAAAGGAGAAGAAAATTAACGAGAGAATAAAAACAGAACAAAAAAATATAAGTATTTTTGTGTTTTAGAGTATTAAGAAAGAAAAGTTTAAAATTATTTGTGTTTCTCTCCAGTTTGAAGAAAGAAAAAAAATACAATTTCACATCTATAATTTTTGGCTTCATGATCTATTTCCGGAATAATAATTTTAGTAAAATGGTAAAATTAGTAATCGATAAATTATTATAAATGTTTATTTCTTTTCTTCCCATTTCATTCTTAAATATCTTACTTTTTTTTTTAATTTTCAGTTTCCTTCAATAGAAAACTTAAAAACACACTAGTTTTTCTAGTTTTTTAGAACACGTTAAGTTTAGCTAAATGTATCTTTTGTCTTTAGTTTTCTTTAATAATTATATCTTTTATTCCTATTAAGTATCATATTTTCTTTGATAATTACTTAAAAATTTGTAACGATTTAACAAACCGGTTAACGTTACAAAAATTGCTACAGTGACAAACACCATTAGCTTAGCAAATATTTAAGACTTGTTGACGGTTCTATTTTAGTATTATAATTATTTTATCTAATTTGACAACTAACCCGTTTTTTTACTAAATAAAGTCAAAGTGAACTTGGAAATTACAAATACAGGTAGTTACCTAAATAAAAACCATAGAAATAAATCAAAACCTATTTTCTGTTACAGTAGTTAATTATAATATTCGTAAACTGAAGCCCAGAAGTATAGATAGTAAAGAGAGATTTAGTTAACAGCAGATAAAAAAACTATAGTGTAACAAAAACGAATAAAAGTCCCAGGTACATTGCTATTTAGTGAACACATTTGTAGGAAGAGTAAAAACTTGAATTTCTACCCAGGTAACCCGGATAGCATGCCCCGACCTGGTTAAGAGAGGGGGATCACTTACGGTTGTCATGTGCCACCACAAAAAAAAAAATATACATCATCACCAATAGAAGGAAACAATCACAATCATAACATACATGCTCCTTCAATTCATTTGAGGCTCACCGCCCTCATGAAAATAAAAAGAGAGAGGCATGATCCATATACCATACCATAAACATGCCACGATTAGGTAATGCTCTTTTATTATATTATTTCACTGTATTTTATTTTCTTATATAATTTTCTCCAAAACACACATCTTATTCTCATACGGGTGGTCACAGTGAAGACCCCCATCTTATGGTTATGTTCCTGATTATGATAAGTTTCAAGCAAATTAGCTTACTAGATTCATCATTATTAGTGATTGTCACGTGAACTCCACTGAAAAATAATACCCACTTATCTTACTCGGCTGGTATTTACTTTAACTTTGCTTCCATCCTTGGTCACGAGCTAGATAATCTCCATTCCTTTGAACAATCATGGCTACTAACACCCCTGAATTCCATGATTTTCTTGATTGAAGATTACATCAAACACTTAATGAGCACAACAAACTTTAATTACATAGTTTGCCTTGTTATCAAGCTAACTCATTCAATACCTTACTAGTTCTTTTACATTATCTTAGAATCATATCACATGTTCTACATATTAATGTTGATTTACATCACTATAATCAAAACTCTAAGTTTATAAGTTATGTCAAATTTTACTAAGTTTTACAACTAACTATTTCTAAACAAATAAGGATCTATTAGATAAATTCAACTATAGACATTTAAAATTTACGGGTCGTATCAGTTTATGACTTAATTAACACCCATGATCACCATGAACCTCGACATACATCAAAACTTTTTTTTTCCTCCATCCTAATTTACTTTCCTAAGTAAAATAACTCTTTCTTCTAACATTTTAGTTACTTTAAGTTGCAATTGATTACTATTTTCAAATTCTAAGGTTCATTATTGGAATTCATGAAGTCTTAGATTATTTGTATTGGACAAGCTGAAATGAAGCGTTAATGTGGTAATTAAGTCTTATTTCTTATTTTTAGAATTTTTTTCATTCAATTATATGATCTTAAAATAGACAAAAATTAGGATATAATTGAATTGACAAAACGTATCCGTAGGTGGAGACATCACTTAATGTTATGAAAGACATTGGTGATTCAGCTAAATGTACGAGCATACAATGGGAGTCCCGTTAATGCGTCGACAACTGTTGCAAAACAGATTACCTACTATCATATTCCCTACGATGAATTATTGATGAATTTCATTGTTACCACCTTTATCGACAAATATGGCCATCGGTAACATTCTTTATTTTGTAGTGTTAATATTTGACATTTACAATATCATATATCTATTATCATATATATTCTAATTACTAACAGGTATGTAACATTATTATGCATATAGTACAACTATTTAATTGTTTTAATTTTTTTATTTTAAACCAATGCTTTACAACTTTGACAATTTAACCCCTTTATTTTTCACTTTCACTTTGTCCCCCTAAGCTTTCATCTCTTATAAATTTTTCGTTTTACATTCGGTCTAAATTTTGAGAGTTACATGTCGTAGCGTGCGTGTGTAGTTCAATGTTGTACGCCTACATTTTCCCCGTTTAACGGTTCCATTGCAACATGTGGGTCCTAGGTCGACTTGTTATTGTCTTTAATGTTTTACGTTTCGCGTGCGTGGTTCAACGTTCAATGTCTACTTTTCGTCTGATTTTATTTTTTTTCGTTTTTATTTCTTTTAATTACGAGCTTCCGGTGTTTGCAGTGGCGGAGCTTGAACCACGGTTTAGGGGGGGCGGAGGCGAAAGTAAACTATTTTAGGGGGCGAACACTATATTATTAAAAATTTCCACTACCGACCAAATTTACACTGCTGAGCCGAAAATTGACATTACTGACGGAAAAAGAGGGGGGGGGCGGCCCCCCTGGCCCCTATGAAGTTTCGCCGGTGGGTGTTTTGTATGGGGTCACCGACGTTGTGTAAGATTAACGTTACTTGGCACGATTTTATGCCCCACAACAACGCGAGGGGCTTAATACTAATTATTCACTAAATAGTAATATTACATTTTTGAAATTTTCATATTGATCGTTCTACGATGATTATTTCTTGACATTGTGTTATTTAAGTTAGAAGCTTTAAGTGCAAACTGATTAACGTTGTTTACTTGTTTAGAGTGTGACCTTTCAATATTGGGATTTCAATAGCAGTTTTAGTCATATATTTTTTTTTCTTAAAGATACGGTTAAACAAAACAG